>PVJS01009177.1:0-51042 GCA_004027185.1 Glis glis
AGCTGAGGCTGGCCGCGAACCTGGATCCTCCGGTCTCCGCCTCCCAAAGTACTGGGATTTCAAGGGTGCGCCACCACGCCCAGCTTTTTTTTTCTAATAAGAAGGCAAGTGGTTATATGCCTGAAGGACGGGAGAGAGCTACCAGGCAGAGAGCTATGGTAAGAACATTCCAGACTGAAAGAACAGCAAGTGCAGAAGCTCTGAGTCACCAGTGTGATCAGAGCTTTGAAGAAACATCAGGGAGGCCACTGTCAGAGTGTGGCAGAGGGAGAGATTGGTAACATCAGGGTGTATGTGGGTAGATGAAGTAGAGCTTTATATTACAGGATCTTTGGGGTTTATTATGATTTGGTAAGCCATTGGTAGGTTTTGAGTAATGCAATATAACATATATTTATAAAGATATAATCTGATCTATGCTTTTAATTTAATGATCACTGTTGTGTTCAGAAGATATATGGGGAACAAGGGAAGGAAAAGAACTAGTTAGAAGAGAGCCTAAGAGGTAAAGATAGCTGGGTGCTCTGAATGAAGGTTCCGCTGTGTCATTAGATGAAATCAATTGATGCACCATGATTAGGTGAAATAAATCAAGTAACAGATATTAATGGGAAAATGTGGAATCTGTCACTACTTATGTTTTATTGTCTTTACCTATATTGAGTCAGATTATGGATAAGAATAATATATGACTTCTACTTTAATCTAGTACATCTGTTAACAACTGATTTAACAGACTTTCAGCATATACTTTTAAAGCACAAAAAAAAATAAAAAGAGAAGAGCTATTTTCTAAGGCAATTTTTTAAAATCACAAAGTATAGGTACAGACACGCTGTTCTGCTATCTTTTAAGATATGTGACATTCTCCTCCGATAAACTGCAGGGCTTCTCATCACTGAGCAGGACTTATGACAGGAAGCAATCATTTTGGATCTACTTCTGACAAATATAATCTTCCAGTGTCCAACTTAAGCTCTTTAAAACATTTTCTCCAGATTTAAAATGTACACTTAATCCTAAATAGTGATAAAAACCTATCTTCTAAAATAGCCAAACTTTGTAAAATTCTATGGTGCAGTTCAAGTTAACAAATATTTACTAAGAGCATGTTTATAAAAGTTAATGGGTCACAAACTAAACAAGAATATATAGATCATGACTTCATGTAGCTTATATTCTCCTAGAGTGAGATTAAGACAACAGTAAAAGAGAAATAAAAATGTACTTGTGTTCTACGAGTTTGCAAAGACTATACTTTCAGGGATCATTTCTATAGTTTATTACTAACAGTTTGCAGACTACTGTCATGTTGGTGTTTGCTTTTACATTAAAAAAATAAATAGCACAAGGTGCTGGGTTCAATCCCTAACACCACACAAATACAAACAACCAAAAATCTTCCCTTATATTGTTATTCAGAAATCACAGTCTAATAGCCAATGCCTTATTTATGTACTTTAAAGCATAACAATCAGTCAAAATTCCCTGGCCTTATTTCTCAAGATCTTAGTCAGGATTCCTCCTATAGGATAAGACCTAGCATGAAAAGCTACAGAGGACTGCCCACTGGCCATCTAATTCTTTTCTTTTCTTTTTTTTCAGTACTGGGGATTGAACCCAGAGGCATTCTACCTCTGAGCTACACCCCAGCCCTATTTTTTTATTCTTTATTTTGAAACAGGTTCTCACTAAGTTGCAGAGGACCTCACTAAGGAGCTGAGGCTGACTGCAAACTTGGGATTCTCCTGTCTCAGCCTCAGGTGCTGAGAAGTAGAATGCCTGTGGGTTCGATCCCTAGAACCACACACACACACACACACACACACACACACACACACGAAGTGAGTGAATATTATTATGCTTAATTACTGTGAAAATGACAGAAATATACTGGCTCAACCAAAGCACAGTACAGGATGTCAAGTGCAGTGCGTGTTCTGTGCATGTTCTCTAGCACTTGGGTGCTTTGGGAACGCTGTTGAAATCACAACTCCATTATCTTAGTGTGCCAATATTTGTCAGGAACATTGCTAAGTCCTCTGTATGCATTGTATTTATTAAATGAATCTCCACAGCAATGCACTGATTTAATAACTATGAAAAATATGAATATAGTTTAAGAGGTTGAAGAATCAAGGCTCAGCTTGCTTCACATAATCCTGTCAGGGGATTTGAACCCTGGTCTGCCCTATTCTCAAAATTATCTATAGCTACAACTCTTCAACAAAGATTACATATACTCAATTGGCCAAAATTGATCCTATAAAATATTTTTATTTTAGAAGGATTTATTGGTGTATATATAATAGTACATTCTATGCTGAAATTGATGTTCCTATGATTCATGAAATGTGAAATTGATATTTTTCCCAGTATAGAAGCCTGTGGGAACTACTCTTGACAGGCATGTTCTTAGTGAGTGCACAGGAAGTTCTGGTGCTCCTGGCTTGCTCAGCTGTCATGGAAAGCTATCTACTCAACATTTATCCCCGTGATTAACACCTATCCTATTCATCTTTAGTTTTCTGTATGCTTTGATATTTCTCCATCAGGAATTCTTTTTTTTTATTTCAAACCTGGCTCCTGGAAATTTTCAAAAACTTTTTCATGGTTTCTAAATGATTATTGACAGTAAGTTTTGAAAAATGCTTTCCTAAGTTTTGCATGGTCTCTGGTTAAAAACGAGTATTTCTTTTTTTTGGTAATTTTTTTTCTAAATTCTAAGACAATTTCATTCTTTCTCTTAAATTTTCTACAAATTTCTACACCATCAATCATTTTTTTCTCCATGGAAGAATTAAGCCTAAGTTGCTAATTTCTCTTTTTATTCCCATTATCTTTTGTAGATGGAACCATTAATGCAACTTAAGGATTAACTGGCTATTCTGGTAATTGGTGAACCAATTTTGTAGTTGTCTACCAATTTCTCATAGCTGTGTTTTTCTTTCTTTTTTCTTTCTTTTTTTTTTGTGGTACTGAGGATTGAACCCAGGAGCATTCTACCTCCAAGTTACACTTCCAGTCCTTTTTATTTTATTTTGAAACAGGGTCTTGCTAAGATGCTGAAGGTCTCAATAAGTAACTGAGGATGGCTTCAAATATGTGATCTTACTGTCTTCAGCCTCTTAAGTATTGGGATTACAAGCATGTATCACTTTACCTGGCTAATATCCATAGTTATAACCATCAGATCAGAATTACTGATTTTGATCAATAAGAATTACTAGAATTATTATCAGATATTATTATTATTATCAGAATTATTGATATCTATAGTAAAAAATATGCTTTATATCATGGCCTAATGTAAACAAACATAAATACACACATGAATGTGTGTACACACATACACACATGTGGGTATATGTATATTTATTGCGCTTTACTTATTTCTGTAAATATAATTGAAAAAGTTCCCTCAGAGAGTATTTGTCATTGCCATGTTCTTTGAAATATAATATTTTTTCTCATTTGATTTGATTTGATTTAATTCTTTGTCTATTATAAAAATGCTGGTCATGACCTAATGAATTGATTTTATGACTCACTGATGTTGACCACAGTTCGGAAGATCTGCTCTAAATGATATCATCTCTGTGTCAGTTTTGTACAATGCATTAGGATCATTCAACTGACTAGGGTGTCCGTGGTAACCTTCCACGATGATATTACTGTTTCTTTCTCCTTCCCACAAATGTCCCTTTCTACTGTTTCCTTATATAGAGTTACAAGCAAGTGTATGGTTTTTAAAAATGGCAGTATTAATTCTACTTTTAGAAATCTAGTTCTTAGGAGAAACATATTCTTTTGTATCCTTATTTCAGATAAAGATTTATCACCATTTCTGGATAATATTTAAGTTACTGTGTTTATATAATTGTGTTGAAATGTCAATTTCAGTGTGTTTTCTCCCCATTTGCTCAGCCAGTGTCTTCTGGGAACCTAATATTTTCAGGCACACCTCTTAATTCCTAGAGGCACACAGAAGAAACAACAGGCAGTAATACCTATGCTGTGCGAGAGCTTCCCTACTGTAACAGCCACATTGCTTTGGAGACATATAAACATGGGACTATCAATACTTTACCCAAGCCATTTCTTTATTGAATTTAGTTTAAAAATCCTCAATAAAATGTCCTCATTGCCTATTCCACACTTGTAGTTTGTAGGTTAAATGGTTGATTACAAAAATAACAGAGATTACGTTAAACATCTTTTGATTCTATCTAATAATAAAAATGTAACAGAAAAGCACATCTCTTACCATGACAACTTGGCAGGGCTCTATTCCATCCAGGTCGTCCATCATCTCCCATAATACAGGTGAGCGTTGAATAGCCTTGAAGGACATAGCCAGCATCACAGTAATAGGTGACTGTCGACCCTAATTTATAATCCATTCCAAGTCGGGTGCCATTCATTATATTGCCTGGATCAAAGCAGGACTCCCGGAGTTTTGCTGTGAAATAGTGTTGACATGATATTAATTGCTTTAAAATAATATTTTCTACAAAACCTTTAGTGTATGTTCATTTCTTCCTCTAAACTAAAAGAGAAGGCACCACCTCCCTTTCTGTGTTTGAGGGCTCCGTGTACAAAGTAGACCTTAATCATATCTGAAATTTTGCTAATACATATGGGCTTTTTCATTAAAATTAGTATCTAATATATATAGTCAAAAATAGGGTCTTAGAACTTACTATAACTTCTGTGCTATAACCCAGGCATAAATATTTTAAATCAATTTACTTTGGAAAAGAAGCAGAACCTCCTATACTACTTTACTTGAAAGATCTTCTTTAGTAATACACACCTGGCCCATTTTATTGAACCTAGGCGTGATTCAGCTGCCTAGGCTACACTTAGTTAATTCCTCAGGAGGAATGTCAGAGACCTTGTTTCTCCACTTGCAACTGTTTCTCTTAACCTATTTCCTCTAGTCATCCCCACATTTCAATCAGAGGTATCCCCATTGTAAAATAGCAATAAAGCTTTTACAAAACCCAAACCATGGTCTTTTGGGACAGATTGTCTATGCCAATACCGGGTACTTTGAAGGCTAGAGGTAACAGACAAATTGAAATACAAAGTCCATTCACAACAAAGGAACTGTTTTCTGTGTGCCTCAAGTGCACTAGAGACTGAAGAGCATTTTGAAGATATTTAGAGAAATACAAAGATTAGTTCATCCATTTTGCCATAGGCTCTAAAATTATTTGTTAACATGGGTACAGGTAATGCCTTGAGATTACTTCCATTTTACAATTATTATAGATTACTTAAGAAATAATATAGAAGTCTAGTGTGGTGGTACATGTTTATAATGTGGAAGGCTGAGACAGGAGGATTGCAGGTTCAAAGTCAGGCTCAACAACATGCAGGACCCTTAGCAACTTGGTGAGACTCTGTTTCCAAATAAAACAGGGATGGGGGCATATAGCTTGGAAATAGAATGCCCCTGGATTCACACACATGAAGTAATAAAGAAATCTATAATGCAAAGCCCATCACAATAGATTAAAAATAGCAAATGTGGTGATTTTTTACATTAGAATTTTCCTATACTAATGAGAAGTCAGGAGGTGAGTGTGACTCTGGGTATGAGTGTGGGACTATCAGAATTTAAGATAACAGCCGGGCGTGGTGGCACATGCTTGTAATCCCAGTACTTGGGAGGTTGAAAAAGGAGGATTGCAGGTTCGCAGCCAGCCTAAGGTACTTAGTGAGGCCCTGTTTCAAAAATAAAGAATAAAAATAGGGCTGGGATGTAGCTTGGAGGTAGAATGCCCCTGGGTTCACTTCCCAGTACCGCAAAAAAAAAAAAAAGACAACGATTTCTTGGTGTTTGGCTACTACAAAACATATTATTATAATATACCAAAATATGATTAATTGCAATAGTAAGAATATATTCCTCCCATTCATAAAAGTTTGCAAGGAGTTTAAGGAACTTCTATGCATACAAGAAAAAATGAGAAACCCATGTGTTAAGAAGAACACTTTATATATAATTTCTCCCAACTGAACTAAAAAAAGAAAATGGTAGAATTAAACATTAAATAATTTTAAGAACTATCAGAGGAATGATGAAGATCCCCTTCCTTGGCCTTCTTCATTCCAACAAATACTTAAGAATTCATTACCTAACTAACTCTGGAAATATAGCACTCATAGAGTAGTCTATTAAGAGAAGAATTATAAATGGGTGTGGTAACGCACACCTGTAATCCAAGTAGTTGGGAGGCTGAGACAGGAGGATCACAGGTCCAAAGTCAGCCTCAGCAACTTTGTGAGGCTCTCAGAAACTTGGTGAGAACCTGTTTTCAAATAAAAATAATAATAAAATAAAATGGGCCAGGGGTATAGTTCAGAGGTAGAATGTCATTGGGTTCAATCCATAGCATCACACACAAAAAAGGAGAGAGAGAATTATATTAAATAAATAATTATAATTGTGACAAGTGTTGCATGAGGGGAGGCACTGAGGAAGATTCCTGGCGAGTGGCAACTGAAGTGATCATTGAGTAGTCTGGCGTGGTGGCGGCGCACACTTGTAATCCTAGTACTTGGCAGGATGAGACAGGAGGACCGCAGGTTTTCAGCCAGCCTCAGCAACTTAGCAAGACCCTCCACAACTTAGTGAAATCTTCTTTCAAAATAAAACATAAAAAGAGGGCTGGAGGTGTAGCTCAGAGGTAGAATGTCCCTGGGTTCAATCCCCAGTACCACAAAAAAAAAAAAGAAAGAAAAAGAAAAAAGAAAATAAAAAGTGAGCACTGATGGAATGGGACCAATTTAGGTGAAAGGGACATGACAACATGAAGGGGAGGCCTTGTGCTAGAGTATACAAGTTGGATAAACCCATTTCTCATATCTAAGCTAAATGGCTCAATGTTCTCTTCAGCACAAGCACACACATTCATAAAATTTCTAATTCAACAAGAGCACTGTTTTTGTCAAAACTGTGGAGTTTCTTCAACTCTTAACATCTGATGTTGTGAATAAATCCCTATAACATATTCAGAGAATAACTTGGCAATATGGAGTTAAATTGAAGTGGCACATTCCCTTTGACCCAGTAACTCTATGTCCACATATATAAATGTTGTAGAGACCTCTCACAAATGTATTCAAGAAAACATGCAAAAGAACATTCATTCCATCATGATTCATCTCTACTAGTAAAAAAATAGAATAAAGTCAAGAAAACTTATCAACTATAACTGTGATTCTATCATATGATAGAATAGCATAAATTAATAAGCCAAAGCTACCTGTTTCTAACATTGATACATTTCAGAAACAATGTAAGGAAGAAAAGCAATTTTGAGAATATATACATGATGAAAATGTAAAATTTGTATGAAAATAGGACAAAGGATGCACATAATGGAAAATATAAAATATGTATAAGCATACATACACGGAAAAACTAAGCACTGAATTCAGGATTAGGAGGGTATTGTTATGCAAAGAACAAGGATGTCTGAAAATTACCCTAAGTATTACCTTCACTAGGACCCTAAGTACTCATTATGGTTTTCCTGCATAGTCAGCTAGTTGGGTGCTGGCATATGGTTGGGCGAGTATCTCTTAGGTGGAGAGAACAGAATTCTGCTCAACTCAACTGTCCATAACAACATTGGCTATTTAACTCACAGTCCCAATTTCTAAGCATCCCTCGCATCTGCAGATAACCTTATTAAATATCTGGGAGCCTGGATCCTTACTGTACTATGCAGCCTGTGTATTTGCCCGCAGACAAGACCATTTCCTTCCTTTGCCTATGAGATGGGAGACTCACAGGGGGCTCAAGATTTCCACTGGAATTAACTCTACAGCATGCCATGTCCAGCACATACCCTCACCCTGGCATGCATTTCTAAGAGATAATAGAGATACTGGAGGACTCCAGGCATCTGTATCTTGCTGAGTTTTAAGATTTCTCTTTCCCTAAAAAATAAACCTATCCGATGCAATATTTTATTATGGAATTTATTCTGACCTCTTATAATAGCCCTAAAAAATGAACTCCAACTCCCATGGAAAATGCAAAAAGAGTTTTAATTTTATATGTGATATTTAATTTCTTAAAACAAGAAAGGTTTTTCAAATTGAGTAGTGAATACTTGGAAGATTTTTTATTCTACACAATTTTCATTTATTAAAAATAAGGAGTAACAAATCTGAAGTATATATTTTTACAATTCAGTTGATAGTTTGAGATAAATTATCAATATGTCTATGGATTCCATTATCAAAAAAGAAATTTCATCCTTGAAAAACTAAGATCTAAATCTGTCCCCATAGGCAATGAGTATAAAATGTTATGATCTCATATGTGCAATCTAAAAAAGGTGACCCAAAAACATTGGGAGTAGAATGGTGGTTATCAGAACTTGATGGAGTAGGGGGTAGAGAAGGATGGGAGAAATTGATTAATGGGTGCTAAGGTAGAGTTAGAAAGGAATAAGAAGTTCTGGTGTGCTACCGCACAGTACGGTGACTATCGATAATGATGATATACTGTATATTTCAAAAGGTATAAGAAAGCTGGGTATGGTGGCTCATGCCTGTAATCCCACTACTTACTTGGGAGGCTGAGAGAGGAGGATATAGGTTTGTGGCCAGCCTCAACAATTTAGTGAGGCTCTCAGCAACTTAGTGAGACCCTGTTTCAAAAAAATTAAAAAAATAAAATGGGGCTGGGAATGTAGCTCAGAGGTAGAATGCCCCTGGGTTCAGTTGCCAGTAAAACACACACACACACACACACACACACACACGCACACACACACACACACACACACACACACACAAAAGTATAAGAAAGGATTTTGAGTGTTTTCACCATAAAAATGATAAATTTTTGAGGAGATAGATGTATTTAACCTGATTTAAACATTCACAATATATACATGTATTGAAACATCACAAGGTATTCCATAAATATGTGAAGTTTTTATTTTTAAGTATTTGTTTAAAAATTTAAAAATTAAATTTCAAAAATAATTTAAAAGGTCTGAACATGAGAGTATAATTAGAAGAAAAGTCTTTAGGCATTCTAACATAATTCATTTAAATACTTGCAGAAACATTCTGAAACATTTTAATTATCACTATATTTTGTTCACTCTATACTGAATATTGACATATTTAAATATTTTAAACATCTTTTGAAATATGATTATTCTATACTTAATTATCCTTATCACTAAAATAGTCTCTACATAAGAGTATTTGAGTGAAACTTCAACTTCCAAAAGATGAAATTTTGCTGTTTTTGTTTTTACTATTTTGTGGCCTTAGTCAATTACTGCAGAATACTAATTGCTAATTTGTTTGCCTGATACATTTCCTTTGGTAGTAATTAGAGAAATGCTAATTTCCTTCCCACTGATAGCAAAAGTCTACAGTGAGAGCCCTTTTATAAGACAAATTGTATAGTCTGCATTTTAAAAATGCACATATAACTAACAAACACTGACAATTACCAACACAAAATTATTCTCCTGTATAAAATACCTTCAGTTTAAATCATGGTACTAAAATTGAATGTTCATATTTACCTTTATATTCTAAATGAAATCCAGTGTAACTGACAGATCCATCACTCCGAAAAGCCAAATGCATGGTATTTGAGCTGCTTTCTATTCTCTCTGGTAACTTGCTGTCTTGAAAACTTCCAATCAGTGGACTATTACTGTCCGGTCCATCATATATATAGAGGAAGTCATAGTTTGGTTCTATGCTGAAACTGAAACAATGAAGGAAACAGAGGGAAGTAGAATGATTATTATTGCTAGAGTATTAACCATAATAATCACATAATCACATGCTCAATGCTTAAAAAGAACAATAGACCCTGTCAAAATAATCTAATATAGAAATTTGCCTGACAATAAACAAATTGAGTATGAATATCAAATCAGCAGGGAAAAAAGAAAGCAAAATTTTCATATTTTCAAATATTTCTACATTGCCAGTGTATCTGGGGGAGATACAAGAGATTGTAAGGCAGAGAGAGTTTTGCTAATGAAAGGGGATAGGAATTAGAGTCAGAAGATGTGAGTTTAAGCCTTGCTTCTGCCTTTATTAGCTATTTAAGTTATATTATATCAGTAAAGTGGATGGTATTATCTATTTTTACAATTTTGCTATACCTGTGTTTTACATCATGAAAATACAACTTCTAAATTTCAAAATTTATGAGCATATTTTCCTTTAACATTCAACTCTCTATCATAGTAAACAAAAGTTGAAATACAAAATTTGCTTTTAAATTACTCAAAGAAACACTGTACATTATATTGGGCATTCTTTTTAATTAAAGTAAATATATTTCATTCTTTTAGAACTTAATTTAGGAGAAACCTTACTAATACACTGTCAAAATTAGATAATGTCAAAAATGACATTTTAGTACATAAATTATTGAAACCAGTATCTTAAATATTATAAAATTTGCATAATTTGTTTTAACCTTCAAAGGTATAAGAATTGTCTCATAATATCATACTACCCAAATATTTAGAAAGTAGTAGGGTCAGGTAATCAGTTAGTCATTATATTACCTAATTTTTCTGTAACAAAGAAACACAGTGAAAAGAATGGACGAGTTTGAGTCAATTAAGAAAAGTCAACTAGTTCATGATATAAAATAAAACCAGTAAGGTTTACCATTGTGAAATGTTCATCAGCAGAGAAACTAACTTGCCATTTTATCATCATTACATCTAAAGAAGACATATGTTAGGTGAAAGACATTTCCAAATCTACACAGGGGTTAAGTGTCTACAACTGAAGATTAGGCCTGATTTCATTACTTATTACTCTTGGTCTGGGACAAAACACAACCTGCTCAACTTATTTCTTTGGACATTAAGATTTAATGGTAATTATGACTTCCTTGCCTGTCTCACTGTTGGGAGGATCAGTGGAAATAAGTGCTTTGTAAATGATACAGAAGTATTTTTGTATGCCTTTACTGGTGCCTTGTAGTCTCATATAGGGGATACAGAAGTATTTATTATACTTGGCTGACTAAAAGCCTATTTAACAATGGAATACAAGACATTTCTTTTTAATTTCTTGCTTTGTCTTAAATATTTAAAATATCGATTTATAGCTTCTTTGAAAATGAAAATAAGAAAATAGTATCCTTTTTCTAGGATATTTTAGGATCTTAGTCATAATGATCATTTTTCCACAAAAACTGAAAGGTCAATGCACTCTAATAGTACATTATATTTTATAAGGCACTTTCATAAAAATTAACGTGATCTTGCTAATAATCCTGTGGTATAAGTAAGGGATTATGATTTTCATTTTACCAAATGAGTACAATAAGGCCCTGAAAAGTCAGTGGTCTCCCTACGGTCACATAATAAATGGCAGAGCTGAAAATCAAATCTATGTCATGCTCTTCATGTAGTACAGGCTTCTAACCCTAAATTATTAACTAGAATAATTTTATAAGCAAACTAAGCCCTGTATTTAACATCTTGAGACCTCTAGTGTCTATACTGCCATTTCCTCAACTGTAAAAATAGAGAAAATAATAGTGTTTACCTCAGGAACTTGTCTTGTAACAGGCTCCTATTATATAATTAACAATATCATTATTGTTGTCTTGGTATTATCAATTAACAGTATATCACTATAAATTATAGAAATAGAAATTCTATATATTGAGACTTCTGCTCAATTTTTATGAGTTCTAATTGTTGTTATTTTTTATAGAGAAATACTGATTTTAATTCAATAGAAATGGTAAACTCTTGGCTTTTATCATCTTTCAGCCTAAAAATTAGCAAAAAAAAATGTTGAAACAAGGCATGGTTTTTCCCCATACAATTTGCATGACTCCAGTTACCAAAATATCAAAATGTTAAACACAAAATTGTTATTTTTAAAGAGACCTTGCTTCATTGTATTTGAAAATATAGTATATATTACTATGCAATTTAACTAAAATATTAAGTTTAGTGCTTTACATAAATATCAAGCAGCTTTAATACATAGGAGGCAGAAAGAGGTTGTGTTGCTGAGGGTAAACCTATTGATTGTATCAATCTCAGTGGTGATTCAGAAAATTTCTACTTAGAAAATATTTTAGTTTGCTATTACCCAACATTCCTGGTGAAATATATTATTTACTTATTTATTTGTTTTACAGTTCTAGGGATCAAATCTAGGGCCCTGCACATGCCAAACAAGTGTTTTATCACTGAACTAAACCCCAGTCCCTTTCATTGTAGTCAAAGAGGTCACATTTCATGATATTACTATTGGTGCCATGTGAGGAATCATATATTCATCCAAATAAATAACTTCTCCAAAGTTACAGAGTTGGAAATGCTGGATATAGAACTCAAGCCCAGGTGCCTTCTTTCCCACACGAGTTACACCCCTTGTTATTTCAGTACTAAATTTATCCTGCAATTCATACAACTAAACAACAAATGAAATTTGGAACATTCCCATAAAAAAAAAACTCTGCTGATAAGTCATGCAGAAGTAACCTATCAAATTTTCTTTTTCAGCTTGACTTAATGAGACCACCAGAAAGGGAAGTAATTAGGAATATGTGTCTTCCCAAGCCTAGTGGTGGTGCTACACTTATGGGTTTTAAAATGTCTCAAAAATGTTTACAGTGGTGCAAAGACAGGAGAAAAAATATATTGAAGTACTGACCTTTTAATATTGAAGTTTAGGAAAAACTGAATTTTTTGAAGCAGTGATGGTAAGTACAAAAAGGGAAGAAAGGTTACAAAGAGATCAAAGTCCATGAGAATCAATAAACCACTGGACCTTTAACAGGTTCCCTCTGCATTGAAAATGTGGTGTAGATTCTCACCCCCCTACCTTTCAGAACTGCTATACTATGATTCAACACTTTGTGAATTGTTCATTGAAAAGTATTGGGATTAGGAAAAAATGATAAAAATGTCATACACGGAAATAAAAGATCTGTCCAGTACGAATGCTAATGCAAAGTAACCAAAAAGATTTTTTTTTTTTTGCGGTACTGGGGATTGAACCCAGGGGCATTCTACCTCTGAGCTACACCCCCAGCCCTATTTTTTATCCTTTATTTTGAAACCAGGTCTCAGGAAGTTGTGGAGGGCCTCACTAAGTAGCTGAGGCTGGCCGCGAACCCGGATCCTCTGGTCTCAGCCTTCCAAGTACTGGGATTGCAAGCGTGTGCCACCACGCCCGGCCCCAAAAGATTTTTGCAATGTGGAAATGTAGAGCTCACCTGATAAACGCCAAGGAGATGACATAGTCGGCATTGACGGTGATGGTCCAGTCACAGTCCCTGCTGTGCGGGTACGGATGAGGGAAGTTTGGCGAGAGAATAAAGCCTGAAGATCCTGTTAAATTGCCTCCACAGGGTGCTTTAATTTAAACAAGCAAACAAAATCCCTTAAGAGATTAATAAAATTTATTAGCCATAAATATTTGTGAAAACATTTCTCTAAGAGGGTTCATGAGGTTTTGCACAGACCTGACATTTATAGTGAGGGATGCTTGGTTCCTGCATTGTCTTTCAAGAAAAAAACATGAAAATATCGAATCCAGAGTACAGGCATGGATCTATCGAATGTAGATGCCTCGTTAGCTTCCAAAAGCAAGAAAAATTTACATGTATAGTTCTTTCTCTTTCTGTTACTATGGTTTTTTAATTTTAATTTTTTTCATGTAAAAGAAAAGCATTGTAAAATGGAATAAAGATGATTTTCCCAAGCCGGATGTGGTGGTGCATGCTTGTAATACCAGTATTTCAGAGGCTGAGACAGGAGGATCGTAGGTTCTCAGCCAGCCTCAGCAATTTAGTGAGGTTCTTCACAACTTAGTGAGACCCTGTTTCAAACTGAAAAATAAAATAGGACTGGGGGTGTAGCTCAGAGGTAGAATGCCCCTGAGTTCAATCTCCAGTACCATTCAAAGAAAAAAAAAATAAAGTGGTTTCCCCATGGTTACTAGAAAAAAAATCAAAAAGAAAAACAAAACCTCTAATAATATGGAAAAATAGGATTTAGGATATTTGGCTCATTCATACATTTTCCCTGGCATCTTTGTGTATTTATGGAGGAATAGGCTTTGATAATAGTTAATGAGTGAGAATGGATAATTTTCTAAGAACGTAGAGTACTTTGTAACATTCTTATACTGAATGTTAGGATATTCCTAAAATCCTGTTGCCTGACTTGATGAAAATAGACAGTTACTATGTTTATCATTGTGGCCCCAACCAAAGGTTTCTGTAATCTTTAGTAGAGAGACTAAAAAATTATCAGTGAAATTCAGAGAATAGACTCTTTAAGGGGATTATTTTTTAATTATCTTAAACAGTAACGTTCAGAAAATACTGTATTACTCAAAAGTTGGCAAGCTACAAGGAAAAAAAATAGGGAAATGAAGATACGGATGTCCCTGGAGTGGTGGGAAACTAGGGAATATAAACACACACACACACACACACACATACACACACACTCATGCACGTCAGAGCGAAGGCAGGAATTCTCATATTTTCATGGTATTTTCCACACAAAATCATATCAGCATTCCCATCTGGGATTTAAAATTATAGTTGTTTCAGATAAATGTTACCATTCATCCAAAAAGCATAGAGATTCTTTTGATAGCAAATACTGGTTTGGGAAAGAGAATTTTGGTCATGTCCACATTTCAGTGCCTCTGTTCTTGGCCTGAGTCTAGATAGGCAAAGTCATCTTTACAATTTGATCATTTTGGTACCCATTTTCGCATTCCTCCATGCCCCTCTGCTACCTTTGTCCAGTTGCCTCGGTTACTTACTAGCAGACGACCTCAGTTCCCTGCTGCACTGAGGATATATAGTTGTTCAGATTGAATGTATTCACCGCTGCTGTCCTATTATTTATATATTTTTGTGGTATTGATCAAATGATTAGGCATAAACTATCTCAACTTCCTGCAGTCCTCCCTGCACAAAGTTCAGTGTCTGCTAAATCAGAGGATAAAGAGTCCCTTCTAACAATCAAGACAACACCCTCAACCTGGTCGTATAAGCCCTTTTCCTTCTCCAGAGCATTTTCTAATTAATTATTTTTCTTAAAGTCTTTCATCTTAAACATAAACCAAAGTTCCCTCTTTTTTTTTCAACTAAGGATGTTGAATTTTACCCAATGTTTAAGAAATCCCTACATCACACTTTTGTTTAGGGACAGACCATATTGTAAAAAAATGTGCTTCCTTTACAACTTAGGTAAGACTCACTTTAACATGACTTAGATAAACCCTCCCATATTTACCTATGACAAAACCAGATATACACCTTGCAAGTTCCTATTCTTTGCCTCAAATGATTGTTTCTTGTCTGCAGTGATCTGAATAAATTCTTGTAAACCAAATTTTTATTATGCTCCCTCCTTCTTCTAGGTCCTTGTACTTTATCCCACATCCAACTTTCAACCAGCTCTGCAGTCTGTTCTGAGAATAGGCTGGACTCAAAGTATAACATTCCCTCATCTATCCAGTCTGGCCACCTTTTCATCCCACCTCTTGTTTTATTTTTTTTTGTTGTTGTTGTTTGTTTGTTTGTTTTGCTTTGTTTACTCCCTCTACAAAAGAAAAACCCTTTTTTGCCTAACTTCTGAGATGCCTGCTGATCTATGGCTAAAGGTATTCTCCCTATTACAATAGCCCACAACCCATGTAATAATATTTTTTAATAAAAGTCTCTCCATACTACCTTCAGACTGTATTTAATTTGTTATAACTATGTTTTAATGAAAGGAAATTCTAATATTATCTCTGTCTGCACCCATTTGCTATATTTACCCATAGGCAGATGAAAATGATTAGCAAAGCTGGTCATCAAACAGGAAAAATTATTCTGATGTTGTATCTTAAAGAAAGATGCCTAAGTACTCATCATGAGAATAATTATCTTAGGTTTAGAATTTTGTTTATTTTGAATTATATTCAGAGAGACACAATAACCTTTCTTATTGCCTGGGAATTCAGTGATCTTTATTTGGTCTTTTCTTCCTGTGGTTCTCTACTTAACCACTGTTTTTACCCTCAACCTCCTTGCCCCCAAATAAACAATTCTTAGCTTAACTTTAAACGATTTTCATTTTCACAAATAAAATGGAGACTCTTCTGCCTTTTGCCTCTCTTCATATCCATAGTCATTCTTACCCCCAGCATTTACTTTAAATCTATTCATGAGTTTCTGAAATTCAACTTCTAGTTTCCTTCTAAGTGTATTTGTGCACACCTCAGTTTTATTGTAAAGCCCTTCTTTCACTTCATCTTCTATTTTTGGTATTCTCCTGAGTTTCTTTCCTCGTCCTCATGATTTTTATTCTGTTACATAATAGTAGGATGAAAATGACCCTTTGCTGACCCCTTCCAAATTTACAATTTTATCTTTCTATTTCTTTTTTGGGTTTTTTTTTTTGTGGCACTGGGGATTAAACACAGGGGTATTCTACCTCTAAAATACACTCCCACTCCTATTTTATTTTTTATTTTGAAACAGAGTTTCTCTAATTTGCAGAGGGCATCGCTAGGTTGCTGAGGCTCGCCACGAACAAACCTGCAATCCTCTTGTCTCAGCCTCCCAAGTACTGTGATTACAAGTGTGCACTACCATGCCCAGCTACTTTTCCTTTTTTATACACTGGTTACTCCTTTTCCTGTCTCTTTCTGCAGATATCTCTGCTGAATTCTAAAACATATACCTGAGTATTTACTGCAGATCTCTACCTGGTAATCTATAGGTACATCAAACATAGATTACCCAAAATACTCAAGTCTCAAATTTAATTTTCATCTTTTCCTGTGTTCCTACATTGTTTGATTAATACTAGCATACACCTATATTCTCAAGCTAGGGGCCTGTGATTCTTCCTTCTTCTTCACTGTGTTGTATCCAATCCATCGGAAGCCCAGTCAAGACTACCTCATACCTATTTTTCAACTTGCCTTTCTTCTCTTTCCTACTACCATACTTCTTGACCTTACCAACCCTTATTTCCCTTTAGAATCATTACAATGGCTTCCTTTAATGTAATCTAGTCTCTATTAATGTGCTTTCTCAGTGAAAGCATCTAATCATACTATTCCCAAGTATAAAATTCTGCAGTGCTTCACACTGCCTAGAAGAGAACGCTCCCAGTCCAGCAGAGCTTTCATGGCCAGACCCTACAACTTTTCCAATCTCATGGACCACCATTCTAGACACATAAACTACACTTAAATATTTCTAAAGTGCTTACAGTTCCTTGTACTTTCAGGAATTTGGTCATGTAATTCCTTCTGCCTGAAATGTCTTTTTCCCTTTTACATTCATATAACTTTACTTACGTTGTAAGATTTATCACTGCCTCCAAGTTTTCCTGGAAAACCTCCAACCTCTCTGATATCCATAGCAACCTCTGCCTAGCTCCATTTCACTTGCCATATTTCATATAAATATCAATTTATGTTTTAGCATTCACCACTAATATGTAAGCCAAAGACTGTTTGTTACATATAAGTTTATTCCTAGACTTCAGTGCGTACTAAATATTCCACAAATGCTTGTTGAATTGCTAGTGGCTCTTGATATTGATTATGAAAATAATGAAGACAAATGTGCCATCTAATTTGTAGTTATAAATCCTGATAGAAATAACAACTTAGTTTGCTATTGGTTTTTTCAAATCATATGTGAATATAAAAATACAAGAAAATATGTGTAACAGCAAATGTGAATATGTATGTATTATAATAAAATAATTGGAATGATAACAAAATATTCCTTGTGATTGTTTTCAGGTGCTAAGGTGGTGGGATTATATGTAATTTGGTGGAAAACAGAGGAACAATTTTGTGTTTCAATTTTCCATAACTTCCACTAGTAAAACTGGTCTTTTTATTGTTAGAAATTTCACATATATATATGCAAATATATATGTGTGTATGTGTGTGTGTGTATGTGTGTGTGTCCTTAATCACTAAAGAAATAGGAAATTTCATTTCATATATTTTGTGTCTTACTGAATATTGTCCATGAGTATGCTTTTAGTTGGATATAAGTTGGATATTGATTTTAAAAATCTACAAGAGCCAGTAAGAGAAGCAGAATGGTTGTTAATTTGACATTTGTAAGTCCTAAACTATCAGCAAGTAAAGGAAATTATCTTTTAAGTATACTTGTGTAAATAGAATTTAGAAATGCATTTCAATTTTTAGGTATCTAGTCATAAAGTATCCAAAATAAAAGTCAAAGAGATCCATCAATTGAATTTTCGGTTAGTTTCTATGGAATTCGACATAAATGATTTTTTCTATGTTAGTTTCTTGCAAGGCAGTTACATGGACATCAACTATTGATAACTATTTTAAAGCCCTCCTAATTTTTTTCCCAACTCAATTTTATTTGTATCTACTGTCTTCCTCGGCAGCCTACCCACGCTAATGTCTTTGTTATTTACCTTCATATTGAATGCTACTATTTTCCCTCTGGCAATGTCCAAGTAATCTTCACACTGTCAATTTTGTTGGAATGAATTCTATTAACTTTCTAAAGATGACGTCTTTCTGTTTGGTTCTTGCTATGAGGCTGAATACTTCTACATGCAAGCAAAATGCTTTATGCTCCAGGGTCTGAGACATAGACTTATGGAGTTTCTAAAAAGTTCAGGGTTTAATCTTTGGCATAGTATTTCCAATCATAGAGTTCTTTCTTATCAGTTTCAGAGGTCAAGCTTTTTGCAGTCTGAGCAATTTTTCAGACTTTTTTTAGGTTATTTTCTTCGTCAGAAAAACTCTAATGCACATCTTCTCCTTAAGCTATTTTTCTCTACTTAAAAAAAATACATAGTATCATAATCCATACAAAACTTTCCACAACCTGCTTCATTTCAGCAAGATGTGTTCAGTTTTTTTCCCCCTCTAGAATCTTAGGCCTTGATAGCTATAGCATATTGTTACTATAAGAGGAAATTTAAAATTGCATATCTCAGAACACCTTAATTTTTTGCATTTTATATTTTAGTATTTTCTGTATTTTCAGTATAAAGCTATTCAATATTTTAGAATTCTACATAAAAGAAAACACTTGATATAATGTTGCCCTTGTGGTAATTCTATTAAGTCATAGCCAGGTTTAAGAATCACAACAAAGCAAGAAGTTCTATAGAAATTCTTAGGTGTTCTCTCATTTCCTCTGTACATAAAGATTCTCTTGATGAGATATGTAGTCAAGTTCCAATTAATTAGAAAGTGGAGTTTTAATTTAATTGCATTTTTTAATTTAACCGAGTTGTAAGTAAATATATGAAAACTTAAAAACAAACATATGAACCATATTTCCAGTCTCTTTTTGTTTTGAAAAGTTTCTCAAAAGTTTTTTCCCATTATTATAGTTAGTTTAATATAAATTAATTTATGTTTGACTACTTATAATCTTACATTAATGCACAAAGAGCAACATAAGTACTAAAAAGAAATAACTTGTAATTGGATAGATGGTTGAATCTGAAGTGGCTCATGTAATGGCTTTGTTTTGTGCTTTTTTCTTTTTTAGAAAAAAAGTCTCATCAATAAGTTTACTTCCTTGATATCTGCCTCATTTTTTACAGAAGAGAACTAGAACTACTGCCTGACTGGCTTGAACCATTGGATGTGTTTGTTTTGTGCATATAGTGTTCTTAAAAATATACCATACAAAAAAAAGAAAATGTGATGATGTAAACATTCAGATTAATTTTAGTTTTTATTTCTTTGGAAAGTAGGTTGATAAGAACAGGGGACCTCACTCTCTTGTTTTATTGCCAAATTACTAGTGGTTAGAACTGACTGGGACACATCAAATGGCTAATGAATTTGATTTTGCAACTTGTGCATAAGAAGTTACAATATGGAGTAAAATAAATCTGAATAATTTAGTGAGTTTGTTCTTTTCTGACTGAAGTACTGAACACTTTTCCTTTTCCATGTTACTTTAAAAAACAAATCATTGTGTGATCATATTGAAAAAATTTTATAAGCTTGGTACAAATGAAAAAAACATGATTTTATGTCTAAAATGTGCTAAATTTGCATGCTCTGAATGCGTTAAGAGATACAATGGTGAACAAGCTATGGACTCTTCTTTCGAGTTGCTTACAATGTAGTAAAAAGGAGACTATGGAAATAAAAAATTTGAGTAGAGAAAATACAGTCTGGTCAAAATGTATTGTAAATTCATGATGATAATGATACTAAAACACCTGAACAAAATGGTTTAAGATTATACTAATTTAATTATATAACAGATTTCCCCACTGTTTTTATTCCACAAGTGGTACATTCCTCTAACTCTTAGAACTAGTGCTGAAAAAATTTGTATCCTAATTTTTTAGAGTTCAATTTAGGGATTCAAGAAAAGAACATAGAGACAAAAGTCAGGCAGTTGGAAGTAAGAACCAAGCTGCTACAACTCTTTAGATCATCAAAATAAAAACGGATGTTCTTTAGAGATACATGAATTTAATGGAAAGCTAAATCTTTTTAGCACTAACATAGGTTATGATAAAATTCTCTTTCTTAGAATAAATAACCATTGTGGAGGTAAGATCAACGGCCCATTTTAAATATGTAATCTGAGCTCACTCTGAATTTTGAAAGCAATTAATAATTGTATTTATGTAGTAAATAAAGGGTGATGGGGATTTTTCAAGAGCTTTGATTCATAACTTTTCTAGGATCCTAGAACCACTGAAAATCGAATGAAATTGTATATACTTACGCATGGAAAAAATAATAATCCTTTATAATTTTGCACATTTTGGGGAGGTTCATGGTCCTCTGAAACCTCAGACTCCCATACAGAATCTATTTTAGATTATTGTTCTTAATAACGTCAATACTAGGTTTTAACCAATGTTTTTTGTACTTATATAAGATTTTAATTATTCTGTAATCATACCTATACAGACTGGTGGGCTGGGCTGCCAGAAGTATCGATTTTCTACCTGAATGCAGGTTATTCTTTCCTGTCCTTGAAGTTCATATCCAGGGTCACACTGAAAAACAACCGTGTCCCCAGGTTCTCTTCCATCTCCGTTCCGAGTCCCATTCATGGGAACCCCTGGGTCACGACACGCAGTGGCAACTGAACCTATCAAAAGAGACATAAAACTTTAGTTTTGATACTACCAAAATTAATTCCAAAATTCCAAACTCTTAAGTGTAAAGTTTAGAACTTCCCACATGTCTATGTGCTTTAGAGTAACTAACTTAAAACATGTTTAGGTCAACTTTAAAATGTCTGTACAACAAATAATTTTTATTTGTCAAATAATTGGTGTTCTAACTTGTCTCAAGAAGTGGCATAGCGTTTTAGTAACTAAATATTAGATTTGTCCAAATTATTACATGTTCTGTGAAAGACACTGTGAAGGGGTTACAAACAGCTGCATTCTGGAAGAAAATATTTATATGAGATATATTCCACAAAATAATTATTCTAGAGTATATTAAAAAAATCTCAAAACTCAAAAAGGAAGAAGGTCAGCAATCAATCAAATTACAAACTGGGCAAAGAATATTCCATAGAAAATGATATCAGAGGGCACATGAAAACTTGTTCAGTATCATTGACTGTCAAGGAAATAAAAATTAAAACCACCAGGAGATATTACTACATATATAACAGATATGCTAAAATTAAAAAAATGTATATAAGACAACACTAAATGCTGTCAAGATAATGGATAAAACCACATCACTCATACATTGCTGGTGGGAATATAAAAAGGTACAGCCACTCTGGAAAGAATTGTGGCAATTTCTTGCAAAACTAACTGCGTTATTATGTAATCCAGAAACTGCAGCCTTCGATATTTATACCAGGAAAATTATTAAACTGTGGTAAATCCATACCATGGAATGTTATTTAGCAATAAAGAGGAACGATCCCTACACACACCTTGGATGGATATCAAAGAAATTGTGGTATGTAAAAAAACAACAATATCAAAACATATATATTGTTTGATTCTTTTATGCAACATTCTTGAAGTGACACAATTATAAAAGTGGAAAATGGATTAGTGATTGCCAGGCATTGAGTGAGTGGGGAGATGGAGGGAAGTAGCTAGCTATCCTTAAATAGAAAGAGGGGTCCATGTGATGGTACTGCTCTCAATCTTGATTGTGGAGGTAGTCACGGCAGTCTAACAAGGAACTAAATAACCACACACATGGCATGGAAAATTGATGAAATCTCAGGATTGAATTGCATTAATGTCAGTTTTATGGTTATAATGCTTTACTTTATCTATGCAACATGCCATCATTGGGGAAAACTGGGTGAAAGTGTATAGATCTTTTTGTATTATTTTGTAAAACCATATATGAATCTACAGTTATATAAAAATTAAAAGTTAAAAATCAGTAGAAGAAGCCGGGCATGGTGGTGCACACTTGTAATCCCAGTACTTTGGGAGGCAGAGACCAGAGGATTTGGGTTTGCGGCCAGCCTCAGCTCTCTCTCTCTCTCTCTCTGTCTCTCTCTCTCTCACTCTCTCCCTGCCTCTCTCTCTCTCTCTCTCTCTACTTAGTGAGGCCCTCCGCAACTTCATGAGACCCGGTTTCAAAATAAAGTATAAAAAAATAGGGCCGGGGTGTAGCGCAGAGGTGTACCGCAAAAAAAAAAAAAAAAAAAAAAAAAAAAAAAAAAAAAAAAAAAAAAAAAAAAAAAAAAAATCAGTAGAAGAGAGGAATGTAGTAGGAAAACAATCACTCCTTTTCTATGTATATGCATGGCACATTTACTAATGGCGTTGACTTTGTTATTCAGATGAATGGAACAAAAACGATTGGGAATTACTGGAATGTATGGTGAATGTGGTATCAAGGGAGCTACTAAAATTTCTGTTTAAGCTACTATGAAACTATATTAATAAATGCAGTAGATTCAGAACTTGTGGGATTTATTTTTAATAGTTTGCTATTAAATAATGACTTGAATTGCTGGACTAGAGACACAAAGTAATAGTCACTCATTTATTTACTTACTAATAATATTTTCTCATTTATTCAATTACTAGTATATGCCAGGCATTGTACTAGGTGCTGAGAATGCCAAGAAATAAGCAGACACAAATAGAACTGAAGAAACTTCAATTTTTATGGATACTGGTGGTACTTATATATATTATATGTAATGTATGTATTATATATATATGTAAACAGGTAGACAGGTAGGTAGATAGGCAGAAGGAGTGATCAAAAAATCAACAGACTCATCCATCAACATAGTAATCAGTCTAAAAATTCATCAAGCTTGTTGCAGCTCTTTAATCTAATTCATAGATACAACCAAGAAAGCAGAGAATCTGTACATATAATATAATGTTCTGACTTTAATTGTATGGGAATCAAGAGGACCTTAACAATAAAGAAACTGAAAAAAATTAGTATGATATTGAACCTGATACTACAACAAAGCATCAACAACAAAAAGTGATCATATATATCTATGCTAATGTAGATACAGATATTTGTGTTTAAAGGATTTTTTTTTTATTTTGCAGTACCGGGGATTGAACCCAGGGGCATTCTACCTCCGAGCCACACCCCCAGCCCTATTTTTTATTCTTTATTTTGAAACAGGGTCTCACTAAGTTGCGGAAGGCCTCTTTAAGTATCTGAGGCTGGCTGTGAACCTGGGATCCTCCTGTCTCAGCCTCCTAAGTGCTGGGATTACAAGCATGTGCCACCATGCCCAGTTTAAAGGATTTGTATTTCAAGGATTAAGTTTAAACATTTACTTTTTTAAAGAATTAATGTTTAGTATTTTTTTTCAGAGTAACATAAAAAGATTACTAGGAAACTTCACAATGTTGTGAGGCTTCTTGTGTGCTGAACTCTGTGCCCACAAAAATTGCTGTTTATGATGAACATTCTCAAAAATAAAAATATATGTATAACAATGTTAGGAAAAGATAAAAATGAAAGCAGTCGGTATCATCATGTCTTAGCTGAGTATGAGAGGGAAAATGTGTTTTTGCTCTATTTTCAGACTTTCTGGGCCTAATTATTTAAAGCAAGACCAAATAGCTAAAATAAGAATGCTTTCATATGACAGCTAACACACAATATGTGAAGATATGCATTTTCCTTTGGGTCTAGTTGATTTGAAGGACTAGAGATAGTAAATCTCTTCGGTTCTTTTTTTCTCTCAATTAATAAACAAATTAGAAGAAAGAATTTAAAGCACAACAAAGAATGATGGGGCTTAATGAAAGATCAAAGAAATGTTTTTTCCTCCTGGAATTACTTGAGTTCTAAAAACAATTAGCTAAATATACACAGAAACAATTACTTGGTGTGAATGCTACTGCCTTGTTTTCTTCTTATTCAAAGTTTGGACTCCACACTGGTTAAACTCTGTGTTCGTGGGTAGACAAAATTATAATTATTTTAGCATTAATCATTCTTTTTTGTATTAAATAGAAACTACAGCCAGGGAAAAAAAGCAAATAACCATTTAAGGTGCTATGTTGTATCTCCTTGGGAAATAGAAGTGAGTTAATGTCACATAATTAACATGTCAAAAAATAATTATATAATGTTAAAATAACTTTAAGTATAGGCCACGCAATATAAAATAGATTACTATTATTTATTTTCACTTTTTTGGAGCAGACAATTCTCAAAACATATAATCCTTATTTGTATTTTCTTCTTGTCGTTGTTATATATATTTTTAAGTAGAAATTTGATCCTCTATCTTTATCCTGTTCTCCTTTGGCATAACATATAGAATGTTTCTGTAGAACAGGGTTTTTTTTCTGTAATTAGTATTTTATCAAATACTTTAACCATAAAAATCAAAACTATATATCAGAAAATACTATACTGACCACCAATGCATTAACATAGGTAATTTCTATTCCTTTTCTAAATTTCTTTAGTTCAAATTGCTTCAGATATGATATCTGTATCTTGGTTCTATTGGGTTTTCAGTGTGTCATTCATGCCTGATACAAATACATAGAGTAAGCAGAAATTCCAACAAACATGAAAAGTCTTAAGAATTTTGCTTTCTTGCTAGAAATGATGTTATGAAAGGAACATTCTGGAGAGTGAATTGGCTTATATGGTATTTGGATTTGACTCACCAAATTCTGTGAAACTAACAACAAAAGGTGACTTTCTTTCCTTGTTTTCTTCACCTCAAAAGGACCGCCCATTTATATTTTTGTTAGTCTTGAATGGGGATTATCAAGTGGCTAGTTTGTTATACAACTGTGAATTCTGCTCTTCACACCAGCTGATTATTTGGTAGAAATGATAATCATAAGGAGATGGTATGTAAATGTAAATGTATGTGAATACTTGATAATGTTAATATGTAATATTTATTCAGTACTTTCTGCACTTAAAACCCATGAGCTGTATCTCTTTTATTTCACAGGAATTCTTGGTACTATTATTATACATATTTTTCACTGAGAAAACTGAGGCATTAAAAGGCTGAGAAATTTCCATACCACCATAGAGGTTTTTAAGGGCAAAGTCAGAATTGCAGATGTGGGAGGATATCCAAGGGGCATTTTTTATGCAGAATCGTTGTAATTCAATGTACTTGAAGTGTTGACTAAGGAATAAATGTCAGTGATACAATTACTTAATTGGGAATTTCTAAAATATGTTATTAAGTTTTCAGTGTAATTTTAAAATCAGGAGAGCAGCTATCTACCTACCTGCCGTTCTGATTAGGGTAGTCCTAAAACCCACACATTTATGACACCTTCAATGTATCAATTTCTTACTTAAAACCACATTCACAGAGATATCAGCATTACTGTCTTATCTATAAGGTTCTATTGGTATATGTTATGACAAACTGCATAAAGCCTATGTATCCAAGCAGAAGAAACAGTTGTTCAACATGAAAGGCAATTAATTTAGAATAGATACCAATAAAATAAGGATTATAACAGTGATTACTCTTTCTATCGAAAGCATATAATGTGCATGACACTAGGCTAGAGACTAAATTTATACCCTTAAGCTAAAATACAAGATCTTTATGAAGCAATATCATCATCTCCATCTTTAAATATGTAAAATGATCTCCAGAGATGTTAACTGCTTGTTCTTAGCAGAGCTGGGATTTGAACTCAAGCAGCAGGGGCTATTAATCACTACAGTGTATTGTCTCAGTTCAAACGTATCCCATTACCAGAAATAATAACACAAAGCCCTAGTCTACTAGTGGAACTTTGACAGCCATTTATCGATGAAATAAATGGCAAGAAAAAAAGTTTAAACCTACTTTGAAATGGAAAGTCAAGCAATATGAAAGTCAAGCAATATAAAGCATGTGGATTCCTTTATTAAACACACAAAAAGTTTTCTGATATTTTTACCATAAAAGGAGCAAAAAATAGGAAGATTCAAAGTTAATTTTGTATTTTTAGAAATAATAAACATAAAATTTATGCATATTTTTGCAATTGGATATTCTTTAAATAATTATAACACTAAGGACATTTCCACCCCGATTTTTTTTTACATTTGCTCTGTCTTCTTTCCACCCCTCTTTTGTTTGATTTTCTTCCTTATCATTCATTGAGACAGTAGAAACAATAAGCTGGGTGCACCCTCTTCTTACCACCACGAGATCTGTTGGTCTCCTGGTACTTGCACTCATATTCTGTTTTCCTTCCTGCTATAATGGAGAAGGTGTTCCTCTCTATGAAATGCCAATCCTAGTTCTTGTGTTGTTTGTATTAAACCCTCTAAGGATTTCATCCCTAAATGTTTCCCATCCCTTCTGAGTTACCAGTTTGTAGTTCGGTACTGGATCATTCTAAATAGCCTGCAAATGTGGTTTAGATCATTTATTCTAATCAAACCAAACAAACAAACAAACTAACTAAATACAAAACCAAAAAAAAAAAAACCTTCATATAGCTCTTCTAACGACTTTTCTCATTTCTCTGCTTTCTATAGTAGGAAAACTATTCAACGACTCTCCTGGGGGAGATCCCTCTACACCTTCTCCATTTTTATCATCAGCCTTTCATCTATTTTACTAACCTGCTCTTTTCAAGTCTAGGGTGTCAAATGCAATGGCAACCTTTGTGTCTTCTTTCAGAAACCTTTCAGCAACATTTGTCACAGCTGGCCATTCCTTCCTTCCTCAAGCTCTTTTCTGGGCCTCCAATTCACCAGCCAATTCTCATTTTCTTTCTGGCTCATTTGCTGCTATTTTTTAGTGTCTTTTGCTGTTGCTGTCTTGTTAACCTGACTGAAGTCTGGTACACCTTAGGATTTAATCCCAAATGCTCTTGTCTCCTATGTCCACAATTTCTCTCTATGAAAATAAGTATTTTCAAATTTCTGGTAACTTCTTCCAATCCTGTCACTTTCAATACAATTCTTAGCTTGATGCCTTCTAATTTATGTATCCCATCTTAATTTCTTTCCTGAGCTTTGGACCATTTTTTTAATGGATTATTTAACTTCTTTACATAGATATATAATAGGTTCCTCAACTTATTGTGTAGAAAATAGTTGTGAAATTATAAAGTATTTTAATTTTCAGATTTGGAAAATATAAGTCTAAAGAAAATTTAAAATTTTACCTCTGCCATTTTTTCTTATGTTACTGATACCATTTCAAATATACTCCTAAATTATTATAATTGCTAAATAAAAATAATTGTGTTAGAAATAATTTTATAACACAAGCTAAAATCACTAATATAAACATAGTAAACATTAACAAAAATATAAAATTAATTTTATTTTATTTTTATACCAGTGAGTTTATAGTAGCATTTATTTATTTATTTATTTATTTATTTATTTATTTTTATTTTTTGCAGTATTGGGGATTGAACCCAGGGGCATTCTACCTCTGAGCTACACCCCTAGCCCTATTTTTTATTCTTTATTTTGAAACAGGGTTTCACTAAGTTGCACAGGGCCTCACTAAATAGCTGAGGCCAGCCACGAACCTGTGATGCTCCTGTCTCAATCTCCCAAGTACTGAAATTACAAGCATGCAACACCATGCCCGGCTTATAGTAGCATTTATTTTTTTTTAATTTTCAGTTTCAAAAGGGAACTTTTTTCTTTTATTGGTGCATTGTAATCATACATCTTCATAAGGTTCAGAGAGATAGAGGCATACATGCACACAGTACTTTTTGAGCCCTCCCCCAGTTCCCACCCCACTCCCTCGCCCTCCCCACCTTCCCTTGCAAGACTCAGTGATTGGCATTAATAAGTTTGGGTATGTACATCATGTCCATTGAAGTGTTTCTCTCTTCAAGTCTTCCTCCCCCCTCCCATCTCCCTCAGTTAGGTCCCTCAAAAGGGAACTGGTTTTATTCCACTAAAAATAATAACTTTTATCCACTGTAATATTTTATTTATAATTCTCATTATCCAGGATGTGAAAAAATAGACATGTAAAAGTAATACAATTTCATAACCTCTTAGGATACACAATAGAAATAATTTTTTAAGAATGTTGCCTTATGCTAGTTATATATAAGTGCATCTTTTGCATGCATTACAAAATAATTTGTGTGGTATATTTGGGAAAGCTTTCATATTACTTAGAAATTGTTTCTACAATGCCCCATCTTCATCAATGAGCTAAATCCACTGAAAGAGTTAATCGTGCTTGTTGTTAGGTACATGTGACCTTAACAAATCAAGCTTTATGATATCTTAAGAATAAATAAATTGCCCTTTTGAACAAGAATTCAAAAGGAACCCTAAGAATAAATAAACCACCGTTTTAAGTAAGAATTTAAAGAGAATTCTAAGAATAAATTGTTCTATGAAAGAATTTAGGGAAACCTTCCACAATAGTTAAAAATAGTTGATCAAATAAATATTTGTGGAACAAATGGAAAAACTGCAATTAGTCATTTCATTGTATGCTGAAGGTTTATTTATAAGATGGCATTTTTTGGAACGAGAAGACATTCTTTTTCTAAGTATACAGCAGCAATGCTTATATTATATATTAATCTGTTTTAGTTTATTCTGGATAACCTGAGGATATTTTAAGAAGAAAATGTATAGCACTAACTACTATAACGAATGGGTGAGTTCTGACTATTGTTATCACTCTTCTGTGCTGTAAATATACTCCTTACTTTTTATTTCATGTTTGTTTCCAGCTAATTGAGAATATAATTTCATTGGAAATATGTGTTTCACTTAATACAGATTTCATAATCCTAACCAGTACATGGTTATATGTCAACTAAAATATGGATGATTACTTGAACTACTAAGGAAGAGATAATATTTAAATTACCACTATGGTGGCCTTGGGAAAATTAACGCTGCAGTTTTCTTATTGCATTACTTGGTATAAGAAAGGATAAATTCACTATCATCAGTCACAATTTCTTACTTGTCCTTTCTTTTTAGAAAGTTGACTCTTTGGGCATAAACTTAAGTCAAGACCCTTCAAAAAAGAAAAACCTTACATTCATGTAGTTGAATAAAGGATGTCATTAGAAGGATCAGGCTTAGGCTCTAGTCTCTGCTGTATTAATAAAAAGATATTGGTCAGGATGTATTAGTTCTCTGAATTTTAACTGTCTCATCTATGAAGCTGGCATAATAATATTTTATCTACCTGATTTAGGGTCAGATACAATCTTAAAGTTGTATTCCAACAATTATATGCACAATTCTATGAAATGCCGATTCTGAAATGAGTATTAAAGACCAACATATTTTAACATTCACTGTCTAGTTTGTCTACAAAGTAGTTTTATCTTATTTTTGCAAGTTGTCAGGAGACTTCAGCAAGGTCACAGTCCAAATCTGATATTCACACACCTAAATTCCACTCCTTCAGGTTTATTGCCTTATATTTTTGTATTGACTAAAAAAAAATGACACTATATTCCCCACTTCACTATCTATAAGGAAATCAAGTTGGGTAATGGGAATATTTAACCTAGAAGAAAAATCCCATCGTGAGTCAAATCAATCAGGAAACATTTGAAATGCAGATGGTAACCTAGAGGTGGATTTTACCCCAGAGGATTTGCCCTTGATTGAGCCCTTGCTTGGTACATGATCCATCAATTTTATAAAGAGTGTTCAACATCATTATTAGGCCTACACTTTGCCAGCGACTCGGAGATGTAGCTATCTTTAGAATTTCATTATGTTACTCAGGATACATGTAATGATATGGCAAGTCAGGTTAAAGTAGATGGCAGCATGACAGAGACATTCCCTCAGCCCAGGAGGGAAACAAAGCTGCTTAATGCACTGTATGGAAAAGAGACCTCAAAGCCAGTGCTCTAACAGACTTAAGAGTCTCTATAAACTTCTTTTTAATATGCATATGCATGTTATTTATTTTACCAAATAATGGTTGAACCTGTGGTATGCTTGATACTGGTGATGCATTTTAATAGGAGACAACATTTCCCTGCCTTCCTTGATTCTAAGGCTCCAATATATGGACAAAAGTGGGAATACAATCGACGATTTAATTTTTGTGGAATCAAAGAGTTGAAGACTATTCAAGTCACCTAAACAGGAAGCTATCTTTAAATTCAAAAGTTGTAGGAAATTATGGGAGTGTTGAATCTGAAACAGAATTCTAATATTTGAGGATGGCTAGAATTAATGAGTAGCCGGGCGTGGTGGCGCACACTTGTAATACCAGTACTTTGGGAGGCGGAGACCTGAGGATCAGGATTCCCGGCCAGCCTCAGCTCTCTCTCTGTCTCTCTCTGCCTCTCTCTCTCTCTACTTACTGAGGCCCTCCGCAACTACGTGAGACCTGGTTTCAAAATAAAGTATAAAAAATAGGGCTGGGGGTGTAGCACGGAGGTAGAACGCCCCTGGGTTCAATCCCCGGTACCGCAAAAAAAAAAAAAAAAGAATTAATGAGAAAAATGATACTAAAATTATTTCACACTATTTTTCACTGAAAATACTTAGTATCAGTGTTCTTCTAGATTTATATTATTAGAAGCTTTTCCCATTTCATCATATTCATTTAACATTTATTAAATACCAAGTACCAGCCAGGCATGGTAGCACACGTTTGTAATCCCAGTACCTGGGAGGCTTAGACCGGAGGATTTGGGTTCACAGCCAGCCTCAGCTACTTAGTGAGGCCCTCAGCAACTTAGTGAGCCCTGTTTCAAAATAAGGAATAAAAAGTAGAGCTGGGGGTGTAGCTCGGAGGTAGAATGCCCCTGGGTTAAATCCCCAGTACCACAAAAAAAAAACAGGTACCAGGTATGATATCAAATTCTGGAAATACTAATATTAATATGCTAGCATCTTTCCATTTCAAAGGAACACAGTCTAAGAGGGACAGTCCATGTGTACATAGCTTTAAAATAATAAAATGAGTATTAAAATCTGACAACTTTGTCATTCAAACTGAAAAATTTTAGAGCATGAAACAAAAAGGTAAAAATAATTAACATTATATAATTCAAAATGAGTAACAAAAGTGATACTATTCTGATGAAATTTTCAAAATAGTTATTTATACAAAACTATTTTTGAAACCAAATAATATCTAAAAAATCAAAATGACATATCTATACACAAATAAATAGCTTCTTCATATGAATTATCAGAACATTAAAAATAACTCATGCAAAATAATGATTTGTGGTACATATGCTCATTCTGTAATTAGTTTCTTAGCCATAGTCAATTTACTATTTTTTCTGAAGATTTTTTTCAATATATTCTTATTTTTATTAGTGTTATTAGAAGTATTTTAACACATCTTAAATTTTTGGTATATTCAATCTATATGTTCATAAGCCACAATATTTTGTTTGTCTATACACATGTGCCTGCTGGGTGCTAGACAAGTGCTCTACCATTAAGCTATGCCCTCAACTCCTGTGTTTATTTCATTTGATTTATTTTAATTTGTCATAAAAATAACATAAAATTTACTTGAAAGCATTTGACCAAAACTTTCATTTTTTAATAAAACTCAATAAGCTATAAATAGAAATAGAAAAAGAAAATCATTTCAATATAATAAAAGCTATGTATGAAAAGCCCATACCTAATATCACACTCTATAGTGAAAATTTTAGGGCTTTAAGATCAGGAACAGGATGAGGATTCCCAATCTTGTCACTTCTATTCAATATTGTACTGTAAGTCCAAGCCACAGTGATTAGCAAGAAAGGAGTAAAAGTCATTTTAAGTGGAAAGGAAGAAGTAGAATTGTTCCTGTATGCAGTTTATATGATCTTTTGTAGAATACCTTAAATAATCCATTAAACAGGTTTGAACTTGTAAACTAATTCAGTAAAGTTGCAGGATATGACATCAGCATGCAAAAATCAGTTGTGTTTCTATATAATAACTGAAAAAATATTAGGAAATGAATTCCATTTAAAACAGCATAAAAAGACTAAAATTCTTAGGAATAACATTGCAATGGTGGCAAAAGACTTAAATAGTAAAAAACCACAAGACATTGATGGAAGAATTTAAAAAGATAAAAACAAATGGAGAAAAGATATGCCCATGGATTACTAAAATGTCTATACTACCAAAAGTGATCTACAGATTTAATGCAATCCCAATGGCTTTAAAAAATATATACAAACAATTCTACAATTCATATGAAACCACATAAGTCCAATAACCAAATCAATCTTGTGAAAGAACAAAACTGGAGGCATCAGACTGTCTGATTTCAAATATATATTACAAAGGCATAATAAATTGTAATCTACTGGAATAAAGACAGACAAATAGAACAATGGAACAAAGTAGAACACATACCATCAGCTGATCTGTTGACAAGGATACGAGGAATATACAATGAGAAAAGGATTGTCTCTTCAAGAAAACTGTGTTTCCATATGCAAAAGAATGGAATGGGACGCTTATATCCTACACAAAAATCAATTCATAATGGAATAAAGGCATCAATGTAAGACCCGAAACTGTAAAAAGTCTAGAGGAAAACAGCTTCATGATACTGGTCTTGACAATAACTTCCTGGGTATGACAGCAAAAGCATAGGCAACAAAAGCAAAAATAAATAAGTGGGATTAAGCCGGGCGTGGTGGCGCACGCTTGTAATCCCAGTACTTTGGGAGGCGGAGAACAGAGGACCCCGGTTCGCGGCCAGCCTCAGCTCTCTCTCTCTCTCTCTCTCTCTCTCTTTAGTGAGGCCCTCTGCAACTTCGTGAGACCCGGTTTCAAAATAAAGTATAAAAAATAGGGCTGGGGGTGTAGCACGGAGGTAGAACGCCCCTGCGTTCAATCCCTGGTACCGCAAAAAAAAAAAAAAACTAAGTGGGATTACATCCAGTTCATATGCTTTTTGCACAACAAAGGAAACAACAGAATGACAGAGCAACCTATGGGATGGGAGAAAATATTTTCAGTCTATAATTTGATAAAAGATTAATATCCAAAATAGATAAGGAGCCCCTACAACTCAATAGCAAAAGACAAATAACCTAACTAAAAAAAAATGAGCTACGGGCTTGAATAGACATTTCTCTAATGAACACATACAAATGCTCAACAAGTATATGAGAAAGTGGTCAATGTCACTCATCATCAAGGATATGCAAACCAAAATTACAATGACATTATGACCCAGCTATACCACTCCTCGGTATCTTTCCAATAGAATTAAAGTCAGAATATTATAGACATACATGTGTATCTATGGTTATAGCAGCCCAATTCACAATAGTCAAATGATGGAACCAACCTAGGTGTATATCAATAGATGAATGGATAAAAATAATGTGGTATATACACACAGTGGAATTTTACTCAGCCAAAAAGAAGAAAAAAAAATGTCATCTGCAAGAAAACAGATGGAACTAAGAATATTATATTAAGTGAAATAAGCCAGTCAGTCTCAGAAAGTCAAGGATCATATGTTTTCTCTCCTATGAAGAAGTTAGGGAGAAAATAAGAAACAAAAGAGCCTTCAGATAAATGAGGAGAGAGACCAGTAGAATGGTGGAAGAGGATTTGGGAAGGGAGGAGAGGGAGGAAAGAAGGCTTGATGAAGGAAACAGTTCAAATAATGTTATGTCCATACATGAAGGTTTCACTACCAATCTCACTAACATATAGGGGTGGGGGAGGGGAGTAATGGGCTCGCAAAGGAAACACATCAAATGCTGTGTGCATGTATGTCTGTATCACTTTGAACCTCACTATGGTGTATAACTACAATACACCAATAAAAGTATATTTTTAAATGACGATGATATTTCACCTCAAAACTGTCAGGATGATATTATAAAAGACAAGTGTTGGCAAGAATGTGTAGAGGATAAAAGGCTTGCACACTGTGGAAAGACAGAAGGCACTATGGAGCACAGAATGGTGAGGACCCTCAAAGAGTTAAAAGTAGAACTACCATTTGATCCAGCCATCTACTTCTGGATATTTATCCAAAAAGAAAAAATGAAATCAGGATCTAGAAGAGATATTAAAACTCCCACACTCATTGCAGCACTTTCCCAAGAGCCAAGGTATAGAAACAACCTCAGTGTCCATGGACCAATAGAGAAAATGTGGTATATATCACACAATAGCATACTTACAGAATAGAATATTTCAGCCTTAAACAATGGTTCTGCAATATGCGACAACATGGCTCGCCCTTGAGGATATTATGGTTAACAAAGTAAGCCAGTCACAGAAAGGAAATACTGCATGATTTAGTTTATATCAGGTACATAAAATAATTAAGTTCGTAGAATTAAAGACTAGAATGCTATTTGTCAGGAGCTGGGGGAAAGAGAAATGGTAGTTACAAACTGATGGGCATAATGTTTCAGGTAAATAAAATAAATAAGTCATATGTTCTGCTGTTCAACATTTTACCCATAGTTAAGAATAATAATGTATTCTGCACCTAAAAATTTAAAAAGGTAGATTTCATGTTAATTATTCTTACCATAATAATATTAAGATATAATTGAAAAAGTTGTTGAAGACAGATACATTAAAATGATAAAGACATATTTAATACTTAAGTTTCTTTAAACTGATAAAGATATATACATTAGTATGGCTTCAAATCACCATTTAATTATTTGTACTTTAGCATATCTAACTGCCCTCTTCACTACCTTATGAAATTTTAACATAACACACAGGACAATAATGTATCATTTAATTCAATATTCCACTAATTTCTGATTATACAGAAATATAAACTATCAGAACATTTGACCCTTTAAAAATGTCTATCATTTATTTAAGTATGTTTTATTGAAATGGGATCATGTGGAACTCCCTGCTACTTTTTTTTTTTTTTTGAAACAGGGTTTGACTATTGTTGAGGAACTCCTTAAGTTGCTGAGGTTGGCCTTGATCCTGTGATCCTCCTGTCTCAACCTCCCAAGTACTAAGATTATAGGGGTGTAATATCATGCCCAGCTGAACTCCCTGCTTTTTTAAAAATGTGTTTCTGTATCTATTAAAATACTTGGATTTATTAAAATAATAAAAAATTGTTCCAGATCTTTTCCTGATTTTTTCTTGATGCTTAGTTTCAACTTTTGCGAGGATGGGCTTGTGTGATACACTTGCTGATCTCTGCTTGGGCTCTTCTTGATAGCCCTTTCAGTTGAACTGACTTTTCTTTTAGACATTTTAGTGGACAGCAAGTTTGTTAATAAATGAATATTTTTGTTAAACATGCACTTTAAAAAATTCCGTTAAGCCAGGCGTGGTGGCGCATGCTTGTAATCCCAGTACTTGGAGGCTGAGACAGGAGTATCTCAGGTTCACATCCATCCTCAGCTACTTAGTGAGGCCCTCCACAACTTAGTGAGACCCTGTTTCAAAATAAAGAATAAAAAATAGGGCTGGGGGTGTAGCTTGGAGATAGAATGCCCCTGGGGTCAATCCCCAGTACCGGAAAAAAAAATTCCATCAGCCATGTGTGGTGGCGCACACTGGAATCCCAGTACTTGGGAGGCTAAGACAGGAGGATCTCAGCTTCATGGCCAGCCTCTGCAACTTAGGCCTTCCGCAACTTAGTTAGACTCTGTTTCAAAATTAAAAAATAAATAGGGCTGCGGGTGTAACTCAGAGGTAGAATGTCCCTGGGTTCAATCCCCAGTACCATATACACACACACACACACAAAATTTCCATTGCTGTCATAAAGGCCTACTGCAAAATAATAAAAGGATATTTTGTGATAAAATAGTTGGTTTTGAATTTACAATGCCAAATAAGTACCAAATATACTCACAGCAAGAACATTCAGACTACATTTTATAGTTCTACAATTTGACTGCCCAGCCTTTATTTCTATACATACTTCAAGAACACATATTTCCCATGAATTCTACTAAGTCATGGCCTGGTGGCTTTGTGTAGCTTTCAAACCACAGCAAAGAGATGGCATATCGGGGTGTTATACAAAAATAGATGTCAGAGTAACCATCACATGCTTCTCCAATTGCCATCCATGACCAGAATGAGTTTGGGGTTCATCTTTGAGCAAATTTCATTTTATCTATCAGTGTCCTACATGTCCTTGAAAGGAAGGCTTGTATTATCTGGCATGAAGAAGAGGTTGGGAAACAGATGCCAGTCTTAATTACTCTGAGTGCTACCAACTTGCACACCCAACCAGATAAGATAAAATACCAAGCAGAGATCTAACACATACACGGTGGTTTATTTTAACTGAAATATTAATAATGATACTTTCTTAAAAATGGGGAAGACAGGCCAGAGGCCAAAACATTCAGGACACGGGTCATGAGGCATAAATCAGGAATGTCCTGAGCAGGTGGGCGTGGTGGCACATGCTTGTAATCCCAGTATTTTGGGAGGCGGAGACTGGAGGATCCCGGTTCCCGGCCAGCCTCAGCTCTCTCTCTCTCTCTCTCTCTCTCTCTCTCTCTCTCTCCCTCACTCTCTCTCTCTCTCTCTCTCTCTCTCTACCAAGTGAGGCCCTCGGCAACTTCGTGAGACCCGGTTTCAAAATAAAGTATAAAAAAATAGGGCCGGGGGTGTAGCGAGGAGGTAGAATGCCCCTGGGTTCAATCCCCAGTACCGCAAAAAAAAGAAAAAAATATCCTGAGCAAACCAGGCTATATAATAGTTCTAATGTAATCTACACACAGTGCCAGTACAGGGCAAATGTGAAAGTGACTATTTCTGCCTAGGAGTTCATCAATACTACAAGTATCATTTGACCTGGGCCTTGGAAAGTGACTAAGAATTTTTAGATTTAATGTGAGCATAAGTGTTCCAGGAATATGGAAGAGAGTTTCAAAAGAAAAACAAAACAGACAAGTGAAAGGATATTGTGCTTTCAGGAGAGTATAAACTGCTGGATGGGCATCAGTGAGCAGGGAAGGGGTGAGGCTGGCAGGTACGTTGAACACTAATTATGGAGGTTTTAAATGTAAGTGCCAGAGTTCTGAGTTTAGAACCATGTGGCCATTAAATAACTTTGAACTGAGGAATGATGCTCAATTTGTATTTCAGAAAGATCAGTCAGGCAGAAATGTAGAGAAATGTTCAGCTGGAGGGATAATGAAGTGAGCGGCTAGTGGGCTATGATAGCAGCACAGGGAACGATAATGACGGTGGGAAGAAAGGCCGGAGCACCATGCAGTCTTTAAGGCTGGGGGACTTCAACCTCTCATAGCTAAGGGATCCATCTCCTTGAGAATTTTAAACAGTCTAAGCTATGGGCCTTGGTATTTTGTATTACCCAGCAGGGACAGATTCTTAACAGAGAGGTCAAAGAGGGAAGAGCATAGAAAATGCTCTGTCAAAACCAACTCTTCTGTGGGCAGATGACAGCAGGGTACCCAGTGACGTCCTCCCCGTGGAACTGAAGTGGAACAAGACAAGCAGATTACAGAGTTAAGCGGGGATATGGAGGCTGACTGCTGAGAGGCAAGGACAGCACACAGGACGGCGAGAAGAGGCGATGTCAGACGTAAGAAGCTCTGATTAAGCGAAGGTGCCTCGCAGAATACATTGCCAAGAGGCGAGGCGGCAGAGTCTACAGAGAATGAACAGATCATGAAATATCCGCACTAGGCTGCGGATAGTGGCTTGATGAGGATTATAAAGTTGGCATGTGACCTACATTTCAGTTAAATTCACTTTTCACCAAGTTTGGTGAGATGCATTCCATCGGTTGCATTTGGTTGAAGAATGTTCTGCTACCATTGCTTGCCTTATTCTTTTTTTATTGATTTTTTTTCTAATAAACAACAGCTATTTGCTCAAAAGAGATGGAATGGAAGGGGACATGAAGGAGGAACTAGAACAATTCTGACAATTAAAATGACAATACATCCCATTTCCCAGGACTGTCCTGTTTTGTGTCCATTGTTGAATATAATCTTCATAGTGCCTCTTTTTACCCTCAAAAATATCTTAGCTTTGGTCAGTAAATTCAATGGTTGTTCCAAACAAAATCTTTGTTCTACATAGATATTTTGGGTGATGAAGGGACTCACAATATATTTGAGGAAGCATTATCATAAATACAATTAAAGCACTTCCAGAATGATAAATTTCAAAATCATTGATTCTTATCTCTTAGAAAAAAATAACTAATGAAAGGCATGTGAGATAGAATAGTCAGAAAAATGTTTTACTAAAGACAGAGTCTTGACACTAAGTTTGGAAGAATGAAAAGAGTATAAGAACAAGTGAGCAGAAATATCATTTCAAGGCAAAAGAAGTTTTGGTGATAGAAAGCAGTGTGTGTGTGTGTGTGTGTGTGTAAAATTAAGATTTGCCTGAATGAGCTGGGTATGGTGGTGGCACACCCTTATAATCTCAGTACTTGGAAAGCTGAGACAGGAGCATCACTGGTTCAAAGATAGCCTCAGCAACTTAGTGAGATCCTGTTTCAAAATTTTAAAAAATAATAATAAAGTAAAAAGGGCTGGAGGTGAGCTCAGAGGCAGAATGCCTCTGGATTCATTCCCCATTACCAAAAAAAAAATGATTTTTGTCTGAATGAAAGGGAAGATGCATTTGAGAATTAATTGAAGGTAAATATGCTTAATATCTGGTCCTTAATATATTCTCCTAATGAGTGAGTAGGATGGAACCAATTTGTCTAGGGAAGAGGATTTTTTACGTAGGTTCTAAGCTGGCCAACTCTGACCAACAAGCCAAATTTGACGCACAGGAGTGGATAATTGGCCGATAGTCCATTTACATTCCCTTTAATACTACCTGTTTACTTTGAAAACTAGATGAATTTTTGTAAAATTCCTTATTTCAACTTCTACTTTATAATTAGCCTGTATGTCTGCCTACAGAGACAAATGACTCAAGCCAAAGGGGACAGCTGACCCTTTTGAAGAGGCATATATGCTGTCTTCTTCCTTCCTTCCTTCCTTCCTTCCTTCCTTCCTTCCTTCCTTCCTTCCTTCCTTCCTTCCTTCCTTCCTTCCCACTGCTGCATTTGTATATATCACCAGCTTTTTGAGAGCATGACTTTTGACAGGATGCTTAGGATCATAATCAGAAAGCCAAATTGATTAAGATGTAGAACTTCATTGTAGTTAGTAATGTACGATTGAAAACTTTATATTGTGGGCACATTTATACTTGTATATGTAATAATAAAAGTAATAACTGCTAAGCATAAGATATCTCCCAAACATATTATACATGTATCTAGAATAACAGTCATAACTGTTAAGCATTTATTTTATACCAAACATGATATTAATCTACTTTCAGACACATGTGGATGTGATTCACGTGCTCAGGCTCTGCCAGTGAAATGACCTTGAACAAATTAACTGACTTTCTAAACCTCCGTGTATTTATTTGGGAAATGGGGATGATACACTACATTTTATGTTGCTTTTGTGAGGATTAAATGAAAGTTTTTAAGGTGGTTCTTGGCACTAATCAAGACCTCATTCATGAAAAAAGAAAATATGTGTTACCATTGGAATTCTTAATGCTTGGTAAGCGTGTGAAATACAAAAGATCTCTCAGTAACTAATTTCCATTGATGTGTCTCACAATATATTAACCCTCAATGCAACTTTATTTAAATAGGTAGGTTTTAAGACTCAGATCAGTAGTACAAATTTCTATTCATCTTAAAAAAATATATTGAAGGCAGATTTATTGTAACATATATTGTTTCTATAATCTTAATATGCTCTATAAATACAAGTTAAAAAAGCAAATACACTGTTATTATTTTGGTGGGTACTGCAGACTGAGCCCAGGTGTAGTCTACCTCCAAACTACACCCCCAACACTTTTTATTTTGAAACAAGGTCTCACTAATAAGTTGCTGAGACTGGCCTTGAACCTGCAGTCCTCCTATCTCAGCCTCCTAAGTACTGGGATTACAGGCCTGAATCACTATGCCTGGCTCACTATTTTTAATATTAAATAATTAGTTAACATTAATTTCACAGATAAATCTACTAAAAATTACCATAAGTGTACCTAAAATATTCTGTTTGTATTAACCAGAGGCACTTTACCATCACAAACACTAAGCCTCCTTAAACACCTTTTCATGTTATAATATTCAGATTTTTAGTCACAATAGTCATTTAAATAAAAAAACATTATGCGCTACTAATTTAAGCTAAAAGAATTGTCAGTTGCTGAACTAATACTACAAAGAACCAAAGTTGAACAGTTCTCTGGCATATTCCTACTTCTAAGGGAGAGAGGGAGAGAAAGAGAGAGAGAAACAGTAGAAAATATAAATATGAGCCGGGCATGGTGGCGCACATTTGTAAACCCAGTACTGGGAGGCTGAGACGGGAGGATCTGGGTTCGTGGCCAGCCTAAGCTACTTAGTGAGGTCCTCCTCAACTTAGTGAGACCCTGTTTCAAAATAAAGAATAAAAAAATAGGGCAGGGGGTGTAGCTCAGAGGTAGAATGCCCCTGGGTTCAATCCCCAGTACTGCAAAAAAAAAAAATAAAAATATATATATATATATATATATATATATATGAAGAATGTTTAATCGGTAAATGTTTCATAATTAGAAGTTATTTTTCACCAACTATATGGTCATTTTCTTATTTTATTCATTTTTTACCTTTTTCTCAAAAGATAATAAATAAATTGTAAATTTGCATATATTGACTCTTGGACTTGTACTTCTTCACATAAGCCTAGTTTATATAGTACAAAACAATTCATTTGTGTGTCAAACAACTGTTTTGGCATACTAGTTTCACAATTCGTTTTCACTCTTTCAAGAGATGATCTTGGGAATCTTGATAGGTTTCTTTCTATAGGATGTTTTTTAAGTGTAGACAAATAGAAAATACATTAGATAATTTTCTCAAAGAGATAACGTATTGGCAATAAAGTAAAATTGCATTTAAACATTAAGTTTTTATTCATTTTCTCCAGCCACTACACTAAAACTCCCTTTAAAAACAACATATATTTAGCCACAAAAAGAAAACAAAACAAGCCAAGAATGCTGATAATCATGTATAATAAATGGTATTGCACTGTTATAGAAAATCTTTGATTTAAAATTAATATAAAGTACTTTGTCAAAGATAACTATGAATACATACCTAAGATCTTTAATAAAAATAATAAAATTAGTAAAAAATATGAGATTTTTTTGTCGTAGTGGCAAGTGTGCTTTTCTTTACTTTTCTTTAGTTATCTAGAAAAAAATCACATTTTATAATACCAGAATTCTATGGTCTATTCAGATAGTAGATTGAGAATATCTAATATAGAAAATTCCACACCAACCTTATGTGACTGGTCACTTTCAGAATGCAAGCACACTAAAACCACTGTATAAAATTATGTCCAGGCTACATATATAAGCTGTGTATGAAACATAAATGGATTTTGTGTTTAGACTAGGATCCCATGCCCAAGATAGCTCACTTGGTATATGCAAATATTCTAAAACTTGAAAAAAATCCTGAATCTGAAATATTTCTAGTCCCAAGCATTTTGGAGATGGAATATGCTTAACCTGTACAAGTCTTTGTGAATTATTTTATTAGCAGAATTATTTTCACATGATCTTTAAGAATAATTGGTTTGACAATTGGAAGGGCAATACTAACAATTAATATTCAAAGTTAATTGCATTTCTTTTATTACAAATATATTTTACCTTCATGACAGAGGAATTGGAAGATAATAAATAAGATTAAGATCATTAACATTTAAAAATTAAAATTAGAACAATAAACTTAATAGGACTAAATAATATGATTCTTTTGCATTTAAAAACTAAAGAGAAAAACTTACTTGAAAACTGGATAGCAAATCCAGATTTGCTGATATAAAAATCTGTGTCAAACTGGATGGTCACTATATTGAGGGTGCTATGAATTCCTTCAGGAATAAGAGATCCACTTATTTCCTTGAGGAGCATCTCATTTTCTGGTGGACCATCCCAAACTCGGAGTATGTCATGCGATGCTTCTGTATCGAAAGCCAGAAACTGCAGGCTGTGGGAGAACCACAGTATCTCCAATTATTTTGAACAAGGATTCAACTTTAAATAAAGAATAGAACTAATATGCATTGTGACTTTTAGTAGTTCTTCCTTTTTTGAGGTTAAAAAAATTAATGAATTTTTCTTGAGCAGTGTAATTTATTTCTTTAGAATATGAAAAACATTTTTTACCACCTTTGTAAACTACAGAAATTTCAGGTATACATTCTTTTCAGTGTTCTTGAATTTTAATTGTGACAACAAAAGGTGACATTTTAAAAGGACCTTCTAAGTGCCAGGCTGCACCAAATGAATTACAAATATTTGCTTTGCTTAATTGCTGTAATGACCTAATGGAGCAAAAACAATTTTTCTTGATTTTATAAATGTGGCAAATGGAGTTTAGATAAACTGAATAATTGCCCAAAGGGTGGCTGAGTCATGAATTGGACTTAAGTTGTCTAACTCCACAGTACACACTTTATCACTGTTTAATGTTAAATCTGCTCTTTTTTATATCTAATGTAGATAAAATTAGCATCCTATACTTTTCGTGCCAAGTGAAAAATTAGCACACCTATTATATCAACACACTCAGCTCCATGTACACTTTGTTGTTTGATATCTGAACTATTACAGCTTTAAAGTTAGGTTGCACGTCAATATCAAATATTGTTCTTTAACAAAACCCCAGAATCCTGCTAATTCAGTATTTTCAAGTTTAATAATTCTAATATTTAAATAAAACAATGCAGCAGGGTGCAGCGATACATGCCTGTAATCCTAGTACTTGGGAGGCTGAGAAAGGAGGATCACAGTTTCGAGGCCAGCATGCAGTAACTTAGCGAAACCCTGTTTCATTATAAAAATTAAAAAGGTGTAGTTCTGTGGTAGAATGCTCCTGGGTTTAATCCCCAGTATCAACGAATCAATCAATCTATAAACAAAACAATGCATCATATACAGAAGAGAAAAATAAGCTAGGGAGAGAACCAAGATAGCCTGTTTTGAGTTCTGCGCAGTGCCTAGCAAAAACAGTGTACCAGTTCATACTACTTCCTAAATGCCTGTCTAAAATTTCATTTATACAAATTAGCAGTTCATACATTTTTTGTGTGTGTGGGACTGGGGATTGAACCCAGGGGCATTCTAACTCTGAGCTACACCCTCAGCCCTATTTTTTATTCTGTTTTGAAATAGGGTCTCACTAAGTTGCAGAGGCCTCACTAAGTAGCTGAGGCTGGCTGGCCATGAACCCAGATCCTACAGTCTCAGCCTCCCAGGTACTGGGATTACAAGCATAGTTCATAAGTTTTAATGTTATTATTAGTGAGTGATGGCACACTAATTAGTTTACATGTCAAGGAGGATTTGTTCATGTATCAATCCATTTCCAGCCAAAGGCATAAAAAGTAAAATGAACTAAGAGCCTGTGATAGCCTTGGAAACTTAACTGGTGTGGATTTAGAAGGTGATGGTGCTGTCACATCTCAGGGGCAACAAGTTGAGGCCTTATGAGCCGCCTGCCTAAACTCAGCAGGAAAGGGAACTCAAACCCTAAATGGCAGAGGTCATATGCCTCAGAAACATGCCTAAGGCCATGGAAGATGGAAATGTTATTGAATTGCTTCTGTTATTTCTTCTAAATGTTAGTGAGGTTGCATTTAGTAATAGTGCTTTGCACAACTTTGCACACCTATCAAAACCCTGAATTCAGCAGCTTGAGTTATCAAGAACTGAAAGAACAATGTTCACAAGAAGGAGAAAAAACTCTCAACTTCTGTAGCTTATTATAACTATGAAAAATTCCTTCTAAGGGGTTCTATGAGTTTCTGCTGGAGTCTATAAATCAATAAATGCTGCTAATGAGTATCTTTTTAATATGTTAAGCACATGAAAACCATGTTTTTCCTTACCCAGATCAATAATATTTTTTTAAAAAATCTTGCCATGTGATATTATATATAGGAGCTGATCAGGAAAATCAGATTCCCTAATAATTTTGAGAGAACATAGTTTATTTACCTGACAATGTTCCCTGGATCCACCTCAATCATCCACATGCAACGCAGATTATTATCATATGGAAAAGGATAACCGGGAGATAATATTCTTCCTGATGATTCTCCTTTAAAACGACCTCCACATTCAGCTAATAAAATAAAACAAGGATTTTAGTCACAATTTAATGCCAATCTTCTCAAAGCAATCTACTCCTAAGAAAGGAAAAGAAAGATTGATTTCCCCTCTCCTCAAAAGTAAGTATCTGTATGTACTTCCTTAGATTAAGGTATTAATTGAAGCAAGAATATATTGTATAATAAAACAACAGTGTCAAGTTAGATTGCATAAAAGGCGATGAAACAAACCTAATTAAGGAATTAAAAAAATAAAAAGGGCACACTCAAACTCCGAATGATGCTTCGAAACATTTTGAGACGTGTTGTTAAATAATGATAATTTTGAAAGGGAAACAGATGGCGCGTTGCTGACTGCTAGTGAATCGCAGGCTGAATAATTTACCATCCTCTTACCCCACCTCTGAGGAAAACTCATCTTTACTGGGGTCCCTCAGGCATTCTAAATTTCAGTGTCCTTTTATTTCCTTTTAAATCACTCTAAACTCTTTTCCTTCCAACCTCCCAAAAGTCAAAGTGGCATTTTTATTACATTTTTCACTTCAGTTCAATCTAGTTGGGTTTTGATTTAATGTGGCCTCTAATTTTTATAAAATGTATCGAATTAAAAGTGTAAGTACTATCATATGATATAATTGAAATTTTATCTTTTGAGAGACCCCCCTCTCTGTTTTAAAACAAGTTAATTCTGTTGGGATGTCTGCAGTGATCTTACTTTGGTAAGCAGATAATCTAGAAAGAACTCTCTCTATTGGAGAGAAGAGAAACTAAGTATTTTAGTGAGTACATTGATCTACATCTCTGAACCCTGGAAACAAGAAAAATAGCATGCAATGCATTTACACATTTAAAAATTCTCCAGATTATCCTCCTGCCAAAAAACAAAACAAAACAAAACAAAAACCTTTCCTTTCTGCTGAAATAGCTGAAAGTATTCACATTTATTTTTCCTGTTTTTAGACTATTTCTATCTTAGATTCAGTGACTGAATTATACATTTTTGTTTCTGCTTATCATTATTATTATGATTGTTGTTGTTAGACCAAAGAAGGTCAAAGACAGTAAGATTTACAAATGGCTCCAATTTGTAAGCTCTGTATATGTAAATTTGTTTAAATGATTTTTAGATACTATATAGTACCATACTATGGTGATTAGTTTTATGGGTCAGCTTGGCTAGGCAATAGTACCTAGTCATTTAATCAAATGCTAATCTGGCTGTGAAGGTGTTTTATAGATATGGTTAATATCAATAAGCAGTTTAAGTAAAGAGGTTTACCCTCAGTAATGCAGATGGGCCTCATTCAATCAGTTGGAAGGCCTTAAGAGCAAAAAATGGTTTTCTAGGAAAACAAGAAATTCTCTCTCAAAACTGCAGCATTAACTCCTGCCTCAATTTCCAACCTGCTGATCTGCCCTATGTAAATTTTAGATTGCCAGCCCCTACAACTGCATGAGTTTATTCCTTAAAATTAATAATCTTAGAGAGAGAGAGAGAAATTCCATTGGTTCTGTTTCTTTGGATAACCTTGATTGATTCACTGATAGAATGCTAAGAAAATTTTATTTTGTGTTGCAACATTGTTTAATTTATAATAATAAACATAGGTGATTTTTGGGGAAAATAATAGTATTTAAGAGATCGCCATCACTTATTTTTTTCTAATTTTTAAACAAATCTTTGTTGGACAACCTACAACTATATAACTACTATAAATTAATTTTTTCATTCTTTCTTTATGATTTATCACTATTATTGGAATATATTATTTTGAAAACAGTTGATACTTTCTTCTCCAGATTTTTATTCAAGTAGTTGTAGCTTTGTGTACTATAATGCATTTTAAATTTAAACTTAGCTCTTTTTCCTCCCTACTTCTTTGCTAACATTATACTTGGCACTTGACCTGAACCACTGAGATATGCCATAACACTCTAGTTTATATTCTGATAGAAGACATGCTTGTGAGATAAAAATTAAAAATGATGTCCAAAGAAGATATAAGGTAAAATCTTTCCAATTATAGTGCTTCAAAATTAATCTTTGTTTGACCAATGTGTAAGCTTCAGAAATGTAATTACCTAGAAATTATAATTTAGAGAAACCTTTGTATGTGACAGAGAAAAATATAATCATAATAGATACATAAGGCTAATGAGCAGAAAAAATTATAATCTTAGGTCTGCTGGTAAAGCTATTATTTCCAGTAGAGAGCACTATCTAAAGTAGGATTTAATCTTCTGTTATCATGGAAGTCGTCAGCATCGTTCACTCTGTGTCCAACTCCTTACAGCTACTAAACTTGGTCATCTATCATAAGAAAAAGTTTACCTATCCCATGAAATCTTGTACAATATCTAATCATTAAGTTTGACTTGGGATATTCATAAATATGAAATGCATTGATTTCTTACAAACATAATTAAAATCTGATCTCATACTACATGTCCTTCCAGTATATAAAATCTTTCCAGAAAGTAAAAATGTCTGAAACTTGGTTCAGTATACTCAAAAAATATATGATTTTAATGCATTGTTTTGTGATTTTAATTTTAAGGATATCATGGCAAATGAATATTTACTAGTTTATAGTAATGTAACATTACATCCCTTTATGCTTTCTGAATGAATTCCATATCCGTATCAAAGAATAGAGCATCAGAGAGAATTAATCAGTGGTATATTTTTCTCAAAAACACTGCCAATGGGCCGATTGTTGGTCATATTCCAGAATCCAAAGCTTTTGGTAATTAAGGTTGATTATTATTTTAGGTATTACCCTCATAATCTATCTAAAATTCAGAGGCCAGCTGAAAATAAAGGACCTTGATTACACTGTGGTTAGATGAAAACATTTTTTTCTGTGTGAATCAATGTTTTAGTAAACCCACAGAGATCTCATTGACATCAAAGGTACTAATTAATCAAAGGTCTCTAATGACTAGTGTTTCGTTTATTTTCTATTTGAATTCTAGCAAGTTTTGTGGTGATTCATATTTTCATCATAACAAAAAATAAATAAACAAACAGTGATAGAAAAATTTCCACCTGCCCCAAAAGATTTAGATTTCCAAATTTATCGAATTGGAAACAGTAAACATGTACTTTTTTGTATATCAATTATACTTCAATAAAGATGTTTACGAAAAGATTCTAATCAATTTTACCCATATGGATCTTACACAGAATGAATTTCTGTCTGTACAAATGCCATCAAGAGTTAAAAGTGGCCAAAGAATCTCTCAGTGTTTGGTCGGAATTGGGAAGTTAATAGTTTGTTAAAATGTTTCCTTTGTTGCCCTAGTATTCCAACCTGGCATCTACTTGATCTCTGGAGCAAAAAGGTAAAAAGAGAGAGAAAGAGAGGGGAAGAGGTCTCTATCAATACTTTTCTATCTACCCTCCCACTCCAACATGCCCAGTTATTTATTAAGTGATCTTCAGAAGGGTAGGAATAAGATGGTACCCCAGCTATGCAAAAAGGAAAAATAATAATTCTCTATGGTCATACAGGCAATATATCTTATGTTACTGACTTTCACATACCTTTCCATATTACAATTGGTTTTATGCTGTGTACACATAAGAAAAGCCAATATGCTTTCCTACATGTTAAAAAATTGCATATATAAAAGAAGATAATGAGAATAGTTTGTTTTTTAATTCACCTTGGTTTCAAAGTGTGCAAAAATTTTGTAAATTAGCCGGGCGTGGTGGCACACGCTTGCAATCCCAGTACTTGGGTGGCTGAGATAGGAGGATCCGGGTTCGTGGCCAGCCTCAGCTACTTAGTGAGGCCCTCCGCAACTTAGTGAGACCCTGTTTCAAAATAAGGAATAAAAAAATAGGGCTGGGGGTGTAGCTCAGAGGTAGAATGCCCCTGGATTCAATCCCTAGTACTGCAAAAAAAAAATTGTAAATTAAAACAAATCTGGTCAGTGGGATTCAATAAATGTATATGATAAAAAGTCTTAACATTTTTGTTGTGAGTTAAATTTTATACCAAGAGCAGACATAAAATGACTTTGTACAGACCATATTACCCCCTCCAAAAAAAAGTATACACCGATAGGATTATGAAGACAGGTGTGGTGGCGCACGCCTGTAATCCCAGTACTTGAGAGGTTGACTGGAGGATCCAGGTTCGTGGCCAGCCTCAGCTACTTAGTGAGGTCCTCTGCAACTTAGTGAGACCCTGAATGCCACTGGGTTTAATCCCCAGTACCACACACACACACACAAAAAAAAAAGATTATGAAAAGGATCTTATACTTCCCATGAATTTTCCTTTGAGAAATATAAACTATTAGTTCCTTAACTTGTTGATTTAAGGTATGAGTTGCATGTGGACAGAGAAAATCACTTGAAAGCAGAATATATTTTGATCACATTCCCATAAGCATATTTAATGGGAATCTGAAAGCGTATCATACCAATACACGAAGGCAGAGGGTAGTCCCAGGCCCTTCTCTCCCCTGTCATACACTTGAGAAGGCTACTACCATGGAGCGTGTAGCCTGGATTGCACCCATAGATGATGGTGCTGCCAGCAAAGTGGCCTTGGTCGCTGATCTTGTATCCAAATTGTGGAATGCCAGGATCTTCACAATGTGAAAGTTCAAAACCTGGGAGAAAAATGAAAATTGATTAAGGATTCAATCTAGCAAGAGAATGCAAAACTACACCGAATGTTCCCTTCCTTTATTTCAAATGTGATTATATACTTTTTCCTAGTGGTATTGCTCTTACCATATTTAACTTCAAAAGTACACAACAATCATAGCTCTTTTTATAGAAAAATGGCACTTGTTATATTTTTCAAATTTATTATATTTATTAAATGTATATCATGGTTTAGAGTAGTAAACTTTCTACCTACTTTGAATGACTGAAGTTAATAGTAGATTCTGACAGTAGCACTGTGCTATAACAAGAAATGTATATTTATTGTTTTATATATGGTTCCTAGCACAGAGCTCCTAAAACCCTTGGAATTTCTTGAGTGATAGGGGTGAGAGGAGCCTCTTTTGTTACTTACAATTAGCCCCTTTCAGTGCAACCTGAGCTTATAATCGTGAAGATCACCTCTTTCTCTTGGAGAATGGGAACAGGTTGCCATAGGAACTAACTATGGGACTGCAGGGCTGAGGCTTTCAGTCCTTACCCCCCAACACACACATTTTCTGGGAAAGGAGAGGGGCTGAGAGATTAAATTAATTACCAATAGCCAATGACATGATCGATCATGCCTAGGTAGTAGAATCTCCACTCTAACCCTAGACAGAAGGGTTCTGAGAGCTTCCAGGTTGGCCTATGCATCCACATGCTGGAAGAGTTGGGCATCCCAGCTCTCTGGGGATAGGCGCTCCTGTACTTCAGACCCTTCTGGTCCTCACCTATGTACCTCTTTATTTGGCCTTTAACTTATATCCTTTATAATGAATCAGTAAATGTAAGTAAATGCGTCTCTGAGTTCTGTGACCATTGCAGCAAATTACTGAATGCAAAGGGGTTATGGGAACCTTTGATTTATATCTCGTTAGTTGGAAGTACAGGAGGCCTAGACTTGCAATTAGCATCTGAATTGTGGTAGACTTGTTGGACTGAGCCCTTAACCTGTAGGGTGTATACCAACTCTAGGTGGTATCCAAATAGAAATGAATTACTGGACACCAAATTAGACATCAGAGGGTTGGATAATTGGTTGGAGTAAGGAAATAGCCCATTTGGTGCCATAACTGTTGCAAATTGAGAAAAAGATACTCATTTTACTGACTGACATATCAACCATGATTATATCTTACAAATTTCTAAATTCAGATAAAAATGTGAAATCATAACTGCCCAAGTAACAAATGTGTCCAATGAAAATACAGCTTTGGACTCCTTTACTTTTATAACCTTAGAAGAAAGTAAATTCCATATTTAAGATATATCTTATCTTTTGAGTGGTGATATATATAGTAATCAGCTTGATGAACTCATTTTTTATATTCTATTTGATCCAGAAAATAAAAGTAAAGTCCTCAAAAATTCTTACAGGGGAAAAAAAATAGAACCTTCTACATGATGTCATTCTGAGGTGTAGAGAAAATATTTTTGTGTCTGTAGAGTTGGGAGTTTCGGTGTGGATTTGCTGAAGTATGAGACCCTCCCTGGGCTAACTGCAACTTGTAATAAGTTAATTTACAATTGTGTGAGATCAATCTGACTGTGAAGAATCCATGTTTCAGCCGGGCGTGGTGGCGCACGCTTGTAATCCCAGTACTTTGGGAGGCTGAGACCGGAGGATCCGGGTTCGCGGCCAGCCTCAGCTCTCGCTCTGTCTCTGTCTCTGTCTCTCTCTGTGTCTCTCTCTCTCTCTCTCCTTAGTGAGGCCCTCCGCAACCTCGTGAGACCCGGTTTCAAAATAAAGCATAAAAAATAGGA
>PVJS01009178.1:0-51047 GCA_004027185.1 Glis glis
CCCCCGGCCCTATTTTTTAATACTTTATTTTGAAACCGGGTCTCACGAAGTTGTGGAGGGCCTCACTAAGTAGAGAGAGAGTGAGAGACAGGGGGAGAGAGAGAGAGAGAGAGAGAGAGAGAGAGAGAGCTGAGGCTGGCGGTGAACCCGGATCCTCTGGTCTCCGCCTCCCAAAGTACTGGGATTACAAGCGTGCGCCACCATGCCCGGCTAATTCTCTATTTTTTAAATTGTAAATTAGACATTATTGCCATTTTACACCAGGTGTGTTTAGATTTAGCCACATGTATACCTTTATCTTTGCCCATCCATTCATTTGCATTTTAGACCTGCCTTCTGAGATCATTTCCTTCTTTCTAAAATGCATTTCCTTTAAAACTTCCTACAGTCAGAGTGTTCTGGTAGTAAATTCCCTCATTTCATGATAATTTGAAATTGTTTCTTTGGCTTCCCCTCTCCACTGTTTGTTTGTTTGTTTTTCTTTTAAAGATAGATGTCCTTGCTTTTAATCCTAGGCTGCTATTTATTTTATATTAGTTGACTGATATTAACATATCTAACTTTCTCTTCCATTCTTGAGAATTCAGAGGTCAATTTGTCATTCTTTTTAAGATAATCTGCCTGTTCTCTCTGATTGCTTTTGAGATCTTTGTCTTTGTTGTTCTGCAGTTTCACTGTGACCATTTCAGGGAAAGAATTTCTTTTTCTTTGTTTTGCTTGGTATTTTCTGGACTTTCTCCATTGGTGCACTGGTGTCTTGCATTAATTCTGAAGGTTTCTCAGTCACTATCTCTTCTAATACTGCCATTCCCCATTATCTTTATTGCTTCTTCTAGAACATTCTCACTCCATTTTTCAGGTTTCTTAACCATTTTCGTATTTCTAATTGCTTCTGCCTGTCCTCTAGTACTAAAGTCTGTGCAGTCTCTTCAGTGTTCCAGTTCATCTATTTTATCTTTTAGCCTATTCATTAGCATTCTAATTTCATTTATCATATTTTCATTTCTACATTTTTATTTGGCCCACTTTGGAATGTGGCCAATTATGATAGTTTCTTTTACTATATTTTAATCTCTTCTCATATTTTTGGAACCTATTAAACATTCTAATTTTATATTTTATGTTTAAATAATTCTAGTGTTTGTGGTTTCTGAAGGTCTGATTCTAGAGTTTGTTTCTGTTGTCGCTCACTCAGGGTGGTTTATTTACTTGTGTGTTTAGTGATTTTCTTAAAAAATAAACTCGTTTTACTTGTAACTTAATATGTAGGAATTCTTTGAGGCCCCATTTAAAAGTATTTTCTTCCAGCAAAGATTGGAATTTTCTTCTGCCAGGTGCCTGAGGGTATCACCAACTTGGAACCAATTTAAATTTTCAGGGTTTTCTTTTGGCCACACTGGTTGTATATTCAGGCCCCAAACTCATAAAAGTGCAGATCTGTAATTAGAAATAGGGAGGGGAATTTTTTTCATTTTCTTTTCTGCTCTACTCAAAGTTAAGGCCAAGCCAGGCATGTGTCTTTCTCTGTCTTCTTGTTCTCCGGGGTGGGGGTATTTCTAGTTCACTCGTTGATCTTGGCTGTGTTTGTGGGTCTCCACTCTGACCTTTTGCTTATCACAGGGTTCAGGTTTTATCCCCCAGGTATGGGGAATGCTAACTCTAACACTGGATGAGAACTTTGGATGTGGGCTCTCTGGTCACTTATGGGGCCAAGGAATTATTCATTTCATAGCTAGATCTGTCATACATTTGAAAAATGTTTTTCTATTTTACCTCATCTTCTGAGGGAGTCTGTAAAAGTCGAGTGTACCCAGCTACCAAAAGGACAAGACTTCACTTTTTTTGTATTGTAAAATTGAGCAAGTCATGTGTCTGCATTTTAGTTTATGTCATCAGTAAGTTGGAATAACACCTCTATGATTAAGATTTTTGTGAGGATTAAGTAATGGATATAAATGCCTTCCATGTGAAATCTTAATATATGATGGTAGTTACTACCGCTACAATTCTACTACTGTTACTATTAGTACAACTATTACCTACAACACAGAAGGGCCCCAATTCTATGTAGAATCAGCTTCTTTAAGATCAGCTTGTTTCGATTCCACACCTGAGTGCGACCTTGTCTTTCTGTGTCTGGCCTACTTAACACCATGATCTCCAGTTCCTTCCATGTTGTTGCCAACGATAGGATTTCATTCTCTGTATTGCTGAATAGTATTCTATTATGCATGAGGACCACATTTTCTTTATCCATGCATCAGCTGATGAGCTTTTAGGTTGTTTCTATTTTCTGGCTATTGTGGATAGTGTTATAATAAACACGGAAATGCAGATGTATCTTTGACATACTGATTTCACTTCTTTGGTTCTATATCCAGTTAGTGGGATGGCTGGGTCACATGGTAGTTCTATTTATAATGTTTTTGAGAAGCTGTTAGTCTGTTTTCCGTTATGGCTGTACTTGTTTACCTGGCCACCAACAGTGTACAAAGGTTCTCTTTTCTCCACATCCTCACCAGCACTTGTTGTCTTTGGTCTTTTTGATAATTGCCATTCTTATTGGAGAGATATGATATCTCATTGTGATTTTGAAAAAGTAGTTAACTTAAAATATATGTTCCTCATATTTTTTATGGGTTTAAAAAAGAAACCCTGTTCTGAAGTAACTCATAATAGACATGAGTCCTGTGTGCTTTGTTAGTGATTCTTTGAGCTACATTTTTGATCGTGGTATGTGTGTGGGCTGGAAGTAAAGCTCAAGTCAATAACCAGCGCAGAGCCCACAGTGGAGACACTTCCACTCCCGCAGCATGGGTGGGCCAGCTGAAAGAACACCATTTATTGGAAGCAAGGTGCAACATATATACAATGAGGTGTTATATTTATTATTCCTATTTTAAATTATCCATTGTAGAAAGAAGACATGGCAAGAATTTTTTTTGAGGGGGGTTCTGTGGATTGAAACCTGGGGCATTCCATCTCTGAGCTACACCCCAGCCCTTTTATTTATTTAGATTTTCATTTTGAAACAGGGTCTTGCTAAGTTGCTGACGGTCTCACTAAATTGCTGAGGCTGGCCTCGAACCTATCATCCTCCTGTCTCAGCCTTCCAGGAATGGGATTACAGGTGTGCACCACCACACACACCTGGCAGTGCCACCACATCCTACCATGGCAAGAATTTTTAATGAGGTCCAGGATGAAATTGGGTTCAGAAGTCCAAAGGGGAAAGTGGTAGTGTTCTGCCTGGGATGCATATGACCTTGGGAAGGTCAGGTAACCTCTCATAGCCCCATTCCCCTCATGTGTAAAGCAAAAACAGTGGGACTGTGTAGTTTGGGGGAACTTCATCTAAATTCTATGATCCTCATTACTTATTCTTATCTATATCCCCCGGGCTCCCTCGTTCACTAACTTCTAAGACCCATAACCACAGCTGTGCAAAAGCATACTGTTTAAGTCAACAGTGTCTTCGCGGAGTCACCGCTTCTCTAAGTGAGAAACAGTGATCGGAGCCACAACAGGAACAGCATCCTCTGTGCGGCTTCGGCTTCCTGGCCCAACGAGCTGCTCATCCATCTCAGGTGTGTGGTTGGACCACGAGAGGCCACAGCCAGGTGCCACAGTTGCCATCTAAGGAAGGAAGTAGTTGGAACTGATGCCCTCTGATTGAGGATAGCCATGTGCAAAAGTCGGCCACACCTAGAGACAGTTTGTAGTTGTGTTTCTAAGTAATCTGCGAGAAGGAGGGGGTTGCTAAAGTGCAGTGGTCTCTATGGAGTCTGAAAACTAGACGGCTTGAAAGCAAAAAAAAAAAAAGACATATTTCTGTTGATAGGACATATTGGGAAAGGGCAGAGAAATAGAGGGAGACAAAACTACTCAGAGCCTGGCTCTCCAGCTCCTCAGCTTCTGGAGCCTGTCATTTCTAACTAAAGGCCAGAGCAATGGCACGGAGACTGCCCTGCCTGGTTCCCAAACTTCCATCGTACGAATGCCGGAGTCAGGATACCTGCCTGTGATGACCACCTGCAACCTGCCCTATTATTTCCTTAATATTTCTATTAAATTGATTTCTTTTTATCAAAGTGTTTTTTTTTTTTTTGAGCCCAGGGACGTTCTACCTCCGCGCTACGCCCCCGGCCCTATTTTTATACTTTATTTTGAAACTGGGTCTCGCGAGGTTGCGGAGGGCCTCACTAAGTAGAGAGAGAGAGAGAGAGAGCTGAGGCTGGCCACGAACCTGGATCCTCCGGTCTCCACCTCCCAAAGTACTGGGATTACAAGCGTGCGCCACCACGCCCGGCCAAAATGTTTACTACACACACACACACACACGCATGCACGCATGCACACACACACACACCTACAAGGAAAAGAAAGCAATGTTGTTAAGTCCTAGCTAGGTACTAGGTACTGTATTGCCTGTGGAAGTCTCTGGGCCTCGCCTTTTGTAAGGGGGGAGATTAGCAAATATTAGATTTACTAACACACTCAGCTGAGACTTTTTTCTTGGAGTATTAAGAGGGTTTGACAGAGAACAATAATGATAGGTAAAATTTGTTCAGTCCCTCTTTTTTTGTGTGGTACTGGGGATTGAATCCGGGGGCATTCTACCTCTGAGCTACACCCCCAGCCCTATTTTATTTTTTAGTTTGAAACAGGGTCTTGCTAAGTTGCCAAGGCTGGTCTTGAACGTGCGGTCCTCCTCTCTCAGCCTCCCAAGTACTGGGATTACAGGTGCACGCCACCACGCCTGGCTTACTGAGTCCTTCTTTACATGTCTTCCCACCAACACCTCCGCGTTCATATGAGACGGGAATCCCATTATTTCCACCCATTTTCCAGCCGAGGATCTCAAGGCTGAGAGAGAAAGGACTTGCTCAGAACACAGAGTTGATGAGGAGTAGACACAATGGGCACCAAAGTGCTTTGACGCCAGCGCCGGAGCTCTTCTGCACAGGATTACTTCTTCTCTCTCGTGGTCAATCAGTGTCACTAATGCTGTGACTTCACGTCCCCTGGGAGCATCTCAGGTGCATCCTGAAAGCGTTTCCTGCCTTGGGAATTCCAGGCATCCTACACGGAGGTGCTCGATAAGGCATGGACTCTTCTCCTCCTCCCATCCCTCTGGCCCGTAGGACAGACTGGTCTCAGCTTTGGCCCCAGTATTCAAAGATGCATGAAGGGAGGTGGTCACTTGAATCTGTCACAACACAAACCACTTGCCTTTCATCTCTGACAATTCCACAACCTCAGGCAAGCTTCCCGTGGTGACCGACTTTGCACAGCGGGCTCTCCAACTGGGGAGGCGACCTGTCAGCTGATAGCAGCGCTCAATCTTTGGTTCACAAAGACATCTCCGTGGCCAGCACAGGGCCCTCTGTCACGCCTCACTGAATGAGAGGGTAAATGTTTGGCAGTTACATTTCTTATAATATTATTGACACAATGGCTACATTATGGTGTTCTTATGCTGCATCCGGCCTGGTGCTAAATGTTCACTCTGAGCTATCTTATTTCCTCAAAATTATGAAGTGGGCACCATTGGCCTATTTAACACGTGAGGCTGGAGGTTGGAGTAGCTGACCCTAAGCCCATGGGTGCTCCCAACACCGCGCACTCGGCTTCCATCAGAGTTGCCCAAGTGACTTTGGGTGCTGGTGAATTTGGTTAGTGATGGTCAAGCCCTTTGAGCACCAACTCTAACTTTGCTGACCACCCAAGTCTGTCACCTACAAAGCTCACAACATGGAGTAGAGGTCACAGGCCCTAGTTTTGGTCATGGTCAAGCCTGAGTCCAGAGCTTCTTCTGCTACCATATGACTTGAGCCAAGCCACCTAATTTTCCCCGGGCCACAGTTTCTTCATCCAGAAACAGAATATAACTGAGAACAGCACATGGAAAGCAGTTCATGCCAGGGATGGTGGTGTATGGTGGTGCACACCTGTAATCCCAGTACTTGGGAGACTGAGATGGGAGGATCGCCGGTTCGAGGCCAGCCTCAGCAACTTAGCAAGGCCCTATTTCAAAATAAAAATAAAAAGGGCTGGGGGTTTAGGTCAGAGGTGGAACATCCCTGGCTTTAATAAAAGCCATTTATTCTTACAGAGAGGAAGTAAAGGAGACCTGCGTGGGGAAGAGAGGCCCTTTAAGGAGGAAAATGGAAGTGGAAGCCATTGTTCTTTCTGTTTCTTTGTAGCATTGGTGAGCGTGTGTGTCAAACAAGGTTTACGGGTTTCCTCCTTTCTCAGAAACACCCCAGTGCGCAAACTCTCCCACCACAAGTGTCCCCGGAATGACTATTCAGTGCCCGTGGTTGTAGGGTACACATCCTCTTGAGCCATGTGGCCCACGCTGCTTCTAAAATGGCCTGCCGGAGTTTTGACATTTTAGGAAGTAAATTGGCCCCCACAGCGCATGGGCAGAGGCGGGTGGGACACCCAAGAGCGCAGGCATTGGGGACAGTGAAGGCAGCGTGAGTGTGGGGGACCCAGGAGGAGTCGGAGCACAGCCTGGAGGCTGCGGGGGGCAGGGAGTGACATCTGGAGTTAGCCAGGCTCAGCCTGGACCATCTTCCCAAGACAGCAACTTGTCCCTGTTATTTGAAGACCACTTCCGTCACGGAGCGGGAGAGTTCTGAATTTGAGAAAGACTCAGTTGATGAAACGGGGCCTGTCGTCCTTCTCTGTCCTCCTCCTGCCCCCACCTCTTCCTTCCAATTGCTGTATCAGCCCTCACTTGCCTGTTTACTTGGTTTTGTGGTTTTAACTTAGATGTGGTTAGAGAAAGGTGGGGTCAGAAGACAAGTTCTCTGGCCCACTCCTCCTCCCTCCCCCGGCAGCAGTGACCTGCTTAGTCTCATACCAGAACTTGGTACTCTTGGCATAGCGACTGGGGACGTTTTGATTCCGTTTTGCTGGGGTGGGGCCTCGGTACTGGTATTCGTTCAAAGTTCCCAGGTGATGGGGAGCCACTGGTCTAGTTATTGAAGGAACCGGATGACTCACTGTACTTAGAAGGCAGTGACGGGGGGAAGTTGGGCCCAGCCACGGTGAGAGTGAGCATCGCTCCCGTGGCACAAACACCAGCTACGGGTGGTTTGACTAGCTAGAGTCTCCTTCCCAGCTTCTACTCTGTACTTCATGGATGTGGACAGAGGGTAGATGTTGTCCGTTTCATTTTTTTTCACCGGCCAAAATCAGGTGCTTAGCAAACTTCTGGGGAAATAGGAAGTGAAATGACTTAGGCCAGGCAGTGGTGGCGATGGGGTGGCAAGACCTAAATCCTCCGAAGATCAGAATATTCTAGAATTCTCCAGATGTTGTTGAACCGGTAGGTGTGTTCTGCCTGGTATCATCTGCCGGATACCAGAAGCCATCTTAAACCTACCAGGAAAGCTTGAACGTGCAAAGGCAGTTTAGAGAGAGGACAGGGCCTGTGCTTGATTCTCGCCAATGGATGTATTGAAGAGACACGGGCCTAGAATCTCAGCAAGACTCTGCAGGAAGAAATGAGGATGCTTAAGGTTTTTAATGGGAAAGTTGGATTATTTGGTGGGCAGTGCTTGGATGGTGAGTTTGGCTAGTCAGTGTGGTATCAGCATGTACCAGGTGAACATGTACCAGACCTGTAGAAGAGCATAGGACAGGTGCTCAGTAACAGAAGCAATGTCTCCCACCCCCTTCTCTGCCTCACCCCAATCTTCTAGACCTCAGGTGCAGACTCAGACTCCACACGTTGCAGCACAGGGGTCTGTGGGAGATGCCTCTGTTGTTTAATTTATATCTTTCCTTCCTTAGCAATAATCTTAAGATTCCTTAAGATTCATTATCCAGTAGCAACAGTCAACTAGAAAGATGGTAGACTGTGAGACACCATTCACAGTGGCGGCTAAACCCACAACATATCTGTGAATCAATCTAACAGCAGATTGCGCAAAACCTTTTTAGGAAATTAAAAAAACTCTTTAAAGAGTGAAAATTAATGATATCATAGCAGAATATGTTTAGTAAAAGGCGAAAGATTTATGCGATCTGAAGAGAAACCAAGTATGCAGAATATCTTTAATGCAGATTCAAACATATATATATTTTTAAAAGGACATAGACATACTCAAGGGCTTATGGTAAATAAGTAGATGCCTGGGGAAGAGGGAATAAAATAGAGGCTTGCAAACAACACATATACACATTACCCAATAATATTTAAACACATTTCCTCTCTAGGTAATAGTTACAACAGTCACTCTCTCGAATATCCAACCAAATTAGGCAAAATCTGCCTGGTTCTTAGCCCAGGTCTTATATATAAAAAGTGATCAATAAGTATTTTCATAAAGGTTCCACTAAAATAACATTCATACATCATAGAATGTATGTTATAGAAAATTCAGTACAAGTATATTATACAGAACATTTATAAAACAAATATTATGGAAATTTGTAAAATGCAGATAATCAAAAGTATATGAAACTCATCTATTATACTACTAGTTCTGATAACTACTATGAGCATTTTGGGCATATTATTCTAGTTTTCAATTAGGGTATTTTTATGATTGATTGATGACTTTTTAAGTTTTTTCATCTAATAGTTTTGTCATTTTGTTGTTTGGATGAAAAAAACATTTAAAAATGAATTTAATATACAAAATATTCACTATGTAAGAAGAATTGCAAGCTGGGCATGGTGGCGCATGCTTGTAATCCCAGCACTTGGGAGGCTGAGACCAGAGGATCCGGGTTCGCGGCCAGCCTCAGCTACTTAGTGAGGCCCTCTGCAACTTAGTGAGACCCAGTTTCAAAATAAAGTATAAAAAATAGGGCCGGGGGTGTAGCGCGGAGGTAAAACGCCCCTGGGTTCAATCCCCGGTACCGCAAAAAAAAAAAGTAGAATAAAAAATAGGGCTGGGGGTATAGCCTGGAAGTAGAATGCCCCTGGGTTCAATCCCGGGTACCATCGAAAAAAAAAAAAAAGAAAAAAAAGAGAGAGAGAGAAGAATTACAACATATAGGAGGGAGGAGCAGCTAGCCTGGGGGTCGGTCATGGGTGACGTGAGGAGGGAGAGGGGTTGATGGGCTCAGTGCGAAGGCATGAGCTTGGCCAGGAAAAATGGAGCAGGGACCGACATACTTTTTCTGTAAAGAGCCAGAGAGTAAATATTTGCAGGTCATCCTATCTCTGTCATAGCAACTCGTCTGTGCTGTTATACTATGAAAGCCGCTTGAGACAGTAAGTAAACTCATGAACATGGCTGCGTCCCAATAAAACTTTACTTATGTGCATTGAAATATGAATTTCATATAATTTTCCCAGGTTGCAAAGTATCATTCTTTTGATTAAAAAAAACATTAAAAAAACGTTAAAATGCTTCTTAGCTTGTGGACCCTACAGCAACAGGCGGCAGGTTAGGTTTGCCTGTGATCCACAGTTTGCAGACCCTGAGGGGAATGTTTCAGGCTGAGGGCAAAGACCAGAGGTAAGGGAAGCCTCAGCAAGTTCAAAGGCCCAACAGGAGGTCGTTAGAGATCTGAGTGGGAGGCGGGAGGCCAGGGATGTGGCTGGAGAACAGAGACTACCACGGGCCCCATGCAGGTCTGAAGTATGAGAGAGATCAGCTGGAAAGAGTTCCACAAACAGATTCATTGTGAGAATGCACCGAGATTGGAATCGTTGCTCAAACCACTTTCGGCCAGGAAATCCAGTTTCAGGCTCTTCTGAGATCTTTCAAGAAGGAAAACCTCTGCCCCAGGGACACGGAGATTAACACAGCCAACCCGGCTAACCGACTTGAGGTTGGGGTGGGAGAGGAGAGGTCTACGCAGATAACTGCACTAGGAGGGTGAATCCTTGTAAAGCCAGCCTGTGATCCTCTCCCCCACCCTCCTTATAATGGTGCAACCTGGGACCCCGGTTCGTTTCTGCTCCCCAGTTTCATCGCTGTTGTGCACCCATCAGCCCCACCTACCTCATCCCCAACTCTCTTGACTGTGCCACCAGAGCGCATAGCCAGAATGGCCTCGCTCCAGTCTGCATTAATCCCATCCTGATTTAAAAACTACCCGGAAACTCTCCGAGAGGCTGAGCACTTCCCTAGTTATTTCCTTCTTTCTCACACCTCCATGCGACCCCAGCCTACAAGTCTATGCGATGACCCGGTCCAGGCAGAGGAAGGATTGTGTTTGCGCTCCTTTAATTACATGTTCCTGAAATTACATGTGAACCTCAATGAAACACGACACATCACAAAATCTCAGCAGACTGTTTTTCTACACCTCGTCCCTGATCTCAGCCCGGTCCCTTGCACCTTTTTCCAGATTTCCTGGACATGGTGTTTTGGTGCAATACCTGCCTATTTTAGCTCGGTCGCTCTTCCCACTGCAAGAAGGCTTTCAGCATTTGGAGTTTCAGATTTGATTATTCAGCCAGGGGAAACCTGAAGAAGTGATCTCACAGGCATGATTTGCACCTTGCAAACTTGCTTCGACTTTCAAGCAGGGGGTTTTCCAAGTGGACTTGCCGCGCTATCTGGTTTGCAGGCCTAAATTATGAAGCAATTAATATACAGCACATAAAACTGTCCAGTCTGTTTGTTCTCGCTGTCATATCATCAGTAATGATGGCAGGAACTGACTAATGAACCGGCCCCTGTATCTGTGTACACAGAGGAAGAGAGAGGAAGAAAGGGGGGTGTGCGAGCCCAAGTGAGCACCAAATACACAAATACAGGGCGTGCTCCTCGGAGCGCCACACTTCCATTTCCTCGTGTGCCCTTCATAAATGGTTCAGGTCTTTTTTTTTTTAACCTTTATGAAATTTAAGCCCTGTTTCTCATTTCATTGAAAAACCTTTAAGAAAAGGCATTTTTCATACTTAAGACGTTTTCAAATCTCTCCTAACCAGCTACCCTCTGCATTGTATCTTTCGTAGCTGGCAGCCGTCCAGTGACAATCCTTAAAAATCCCTTTACAGTTTTAAAGGAAAATACAAGCTCTCATTTACCACTGGATCGAGTCAGAAAATAAAAGCTTAATGCCTTGACAGGCCTGGATATTTTTTTGAGGCCTAAGTCTGATTTATGGCAGTAGCCGGCAAACCAGGCTGGTGAAATATTTGCTGCTACTCCCAGGGATATGGAGAAATGAAGTGTGAAGTTCTGGGGAGAGCAGGCCACAGCCTTCCAGTCACTAAACACTCCCACCAAGTTGGCAGGGGAACAGAGCCCAGGGCTGCAAGATGAACCTCAAAGGAGTAGGGGAGGAGAAAAGGACCGTGCACCGTGTCAAAATACTGCCAAGGCTTAGCGCTCGCCATACGTTTTGTGACATGGGCTGGGATGTTTATGAGGGGGTTTAGGGAGGAAAGCAAAGAGAAACATTTTCTTCCTTCTTTATTTATTCTATTTTCTTTACAGCTTGCCTGTAGGGGTTTCACTGCGAGCAGAAGAAATTAAGAGCAACAACAGGAATGTAGGAAGTCACTTAAGCCCCCTCCATAAAATCGCTCAGATCGAAAAATATGATCTGGTTAGAGAGAGCGAACACTGCAAGGCCGTAGGGCCTGGAGCTTCATTCCCACAGAAAGGGAATTTCCTAGAGGTAGAAATTAGGTGGGCTCCCCCCAGAACGTTCTTGAGGTGAGTCACCTCAAACGCATGCCAGGTAAAATGCTTGGCGTTTTTTGTTTTGTTTTGTTTTTGGTTTTTCTTTTCTTTTTTGTTGCTGCACTGGGGGAATAGAACCCAGGACCAAGGCCTCATGCATTCTAGGGAGCTACATCCCCAGCCCCGCATCCCTTGCCATTTTTTCTTATTTAAAAAGAAAAATAACTGCATGCCTGTAATCCCTGTACTTGGGAGGCTGAGCAGGAGGATTGCAGGTTCAAGGCCAGCCTCAGGAACTTAGTGAGGCCCCCAGCAACTGAGCCAGACCCTGTTTCAAAATAAAGAATAAAAATAGGGCTGGGAGTGTCTCTCAGAGGTAGAATGCCCCTGGGTTCAATCCCCAATACCACAAAAAAGAAAGAAAGAATTAATGAATGAATAAACAAATAAATGGGCTGGGGGTGTAGCTCAGAAGTAGAATGTTCCTAGGTTCAGTTCCCAGTACCACAAAAAATAAAATAAAAAAATAAATAAATACAAGCAGGGCATGGTGGCGCACGCTTGTAATCCCAGTGTATGGGAGGCTGAGACAGGAGGATCGCAGGTTCACGGCCAGCCTCAGCTACTTGTGAGGCCCTCTGCAACGTAGTGAGACCCTGTTTCAAAATGAAGAGTAAAAGAATCGAGCTGGGGGTGGAGCTCAGAGGTAGAATGCCCCTGGGTTCAATCCCTAGCACCATAAAAATACATACATACACTAATAAATAAAAGGGGTGGGGGTATAGGTCAGAGGTAGATTGTTCCTGGGTTTAATTCCTAGTACCACACATACACAAGAAAAAAAAAGAAGAAGAAAGAAAGAGAAAAGAAACTCATATCCACCGTTCAGATTTGTTTTCAATTTTGGGTTTCTGAAGTATAGTATGGGATACCAGGCTCACCTCAAAGGTGAGGTGTTATTCACAGCGGAGGTGGGTGCGGCTCCCGTGTAGAGGCCTGGGTTGATTTTCGTTGTTTTCTAAAGTGAAAAAACATGAAAGCCCTCTCTGGCAATATTTTCGGTAAACAAAGGCAAAGATAGGAAACATGTAACTCATTTTCTCCCCACGCAGACTTATCTTTGGCAGATCAATGTCAAAAGCTGATTCATTTGAGTTCAAATGTGCCTCTCTCTCTCTCTCTCTCTCTCTCTCTCGCTCACTCGCTCTCTCACTCTCTCTCTCTCTCAACAGCGTCTCTGCCTGCCAGACAGAGATTAACGCTATGGTGAATGAAGGCTTGGGGTCAGTCGCAGCAGCCTCAGTAATTACAGCAGTCAGTGTTCATGCCGGCCCACAGTCATCCCTCACCAAGTCACTAATAAACAAATAAACACACCTACTCGCACCCAGACAGGCTCTCCCAGGCTCACTGTAACACCCCCACAAAAACTGCCTAGCTCATTTACTCCCTTATCACCAAGTTGAACTGAGAGATAATTCGAGCCAATAAACCTTTAATTGATGCCTAGCCTGAATAAGGTACTTTAGGCAGTGGAGAGGGTCAGGGGGAGGAATACACCAACCAGATTCTGGTCCTAGGCCTGGAGACATTTGCTGTTTAATGGAGGAAGAGACTGGACTTTGATCCATGTGCCTTTTGGTAAAACCTTTAAAACAATGAAATGTTTTTTTTTTTTTGTCTTTTTCCACATGGGCAAGAGCAGGAAATGGGAGAATGGGACGCGTAGAGAAACTAAGAGACTTCCTTGGCCACTGCCACAAACAGTCATAGCAGGAGGCTGAGGCAGACTCTTTTTCTGTGTGTGTGTGTGTGTGTGTGTGTGTGTGTGTGTGTGTGTGGTATTGGGGATTAAGGCCAGGGGCATTCTATCTCTGAGCTACACCCCCAGCCCTATTTTATTTTTATTTTGAAACAGGGTCTCAAAAAGGTGTGGAGGGCCTCACTAAATCGCAGAGGCTGTCCTTGAACCTGCGATCCTCTTGTCTCAGCTTCCCAAGTACTGGGATCCCAGGCGTGCATCACCATGCCCAGCCCTACTACAGGTGGGCAAATCGAGGCAAAGGGTGTTTCTATAACTTATCTGAGATCGCAGCAATTCAGAGCTCACTCCAGAGCCCCTTAGTCCTGCCACAGAGCTAAGAGGACCACGCGGCCTCCAGCCTCCTGCCCCACTGCCTCCGCTACCTGTCTCTGGTCCCCAAGCCTGTGATGAGGTGGAATTTAAAAGGAAAAACTGTGACATTTTACCTTTTTACTTATTTTAATGGGGCCTGGGTGCAGAAGCTGTGCAGTGCTTTGCAAACTCTTTTTGTTTACTTGCAAGCACCTAAATTTAAATCTTAAGGAGATTTGTACTTGGGGGTGGGCGACCCTCTGTTTTGGGGGAAGCTGAGAAACTCGGGGTGTGTGCACGTGACTGGACCGCCAGCGTGGCCGCCATGGTCTTTGGTAACCAATGTGCTGAAAGCGATGGTGGAGTACCGAGCTTCCTCATTGGTGGCTGCCACACACATCCAGGCCTGCAAACGCACACCCACAGTTCAAATATTTTAGCAAATGTCCTGGCTTTCCTCCACCACTAAAATGAAAGTGAAGGTGAAATCATTTGGGGGCCACTAGCGTAGAATTCTCCCCCTTGATGGCTGCCCGGAGATTTAAATGTCTCGCAGGAGACCCAATTAAACATTAGCGAGATCCCAGTTCACCAGAGGATCATATTTTCTGGCCTTTTTCACCACTCACACTTCTCTGCAATTTAATGATGAGTTTAGGATATGACCTCTTCCCTCCGGCACCCCTCCCACCTCTTCTATTTTATTTTACTGGGGATCTGAACTCTAGATGGCTCAAGTGTCTGGAAAGATCATAGGCAGGTTATTTTTCTAACCACGTAACCAGTTGCTGTCTGCACATTCCGTGGTTTTGCTATGACACAGTTACCCCAAAGAATAGACATCGAGCCTAGCCGGGAGTGGTGGCACACGCCTGTACTTGGGAGGCTGAGACAAGAGGATCACAGATTTGAGGCCAGCCTCAGCAATTTAGAGAGACCCTTAGCCTTATAGGCATCTCCAAGTTTTGATGGCAATGATTATTTATTTATTTTTACTTATTTAATTACTTATTTATTATTTGTTTATTTATGTATTTATGTACTGGGGCTTGAACCAGGGGCATTCTACCTCCAAGCTACACCCCCAGTCCTATGTTTTTTAATTTTTATTTTGAAACAGGGTCTCTTTAGGTTGATGAGAATCTCACTACTTGCTGAGACTGTCCTCGAACCTCCTGTCTCAGCCTCCCAAGTACTGGGATTACAGGCGTGTGCCACCACGCTTGGCTAGCAGTGATCATTTAAGATGACCCCTGGGACACAAGGCCAAGGGGGCATTCAAAGCCCCATGCCTCACACAAAGAGGATGTTTATTCAGTGAACAAGTGACTGAGGAGCCTCAGTGACTCTCCTTGCTTGCAATGGCTAAGCAGCAGGGTCAGATGGTGCGGCACGTGCTTCTCTTGGCTTGCCCCGCAATGACCCCCTCTTGTGTGTTTAATCAAGAGCCACCATCTTCATGCTGACCTGTGCGTCCTTCTTGGGCATACCTGAAGATTTCCCAAGGGATACAGGTGGCTTTACTGACCTTGATTTCTTGACCTTCAGTTTCTTCGCACACCTTTTGATAAAACACACCAGCCAGAGAACACACTCGTGGTTTCCCTTTTCCGTCTTCCGGTCACAATTGCCCTCCTCATTCTTCTTTTTAAAGGCCTCCTCCCACCCATCCCCATCTCTCTGCAGAGCATTGCCTCAGGGTCTAACTATCCTCTGGGTCTCTAAACAGTGGGATAATTTGAGAGGCATTTCTCACAAGGAGAGGCCGAGCAGAACAAAGCAAAAAGCTTTGGGGAGAAATATTGAAAGGGGGTAGCACATACCTCTCTTGATGAACCCATGGTGAGCCTCCATGTACGTGTGATAACTGTCTACATTCCCACTCACACATCTGTCTACAAGAACAACAACTCAGAAACCAATCAGTTGCCAGAGGGCCACATATTAACACACCTAGTTGAGTTGAAAAATGAAGTTAGAATTTCTGTGTGAAAAATGAGTCTGATTCGGTCAATTGGGTTGGCAGTGACACCATTTGGGTCATATTGGCAAACATTTCCCAAACACAGAATAACCTAAATCTGTTGCAAGAATGTTTTGAGGACAATATAGCTACAGCCCAAGTCGAGCGCACAGACTGCCAGAGGTACATCCTTCAGAACATCTGAACATATCAGGACGATGGTTAGATGTCCGCTTAGCACTGTAGTTTAAAAAATTCTTCTAGAGTATACACAAAGCAAGCATTGGAGACCCCAGGTTTAGAGAAATGCTGGAGACAAAGACCAGGAGGAAACTCACGAATAGGCATCAAGGAGACGTGGGATGAGAAAAAGCTCTCCAAATTGTAGAAATAGGAAACGAGGTTGAAAAAAGGTGTAAAGGCTCAGGAGATCCTGGGAGAGGAGCTACTGCTGCCTGCGTGCATTGTCTGCCATTGCGTGTCATGTTCAAGTGTCCTGTCTAGAATGAGAACACCCTAAGCACTCAGGCCCATGGGTTTTATCCATCGGAAAGCTCTGGAATTCAACGTCCTTTTTACCAAGTTTTATGTAAGAGAATCAGGTAATAAGATCATATGCACAAATATCATGAGTCTATTAATTTTCTTTTTTTTTTAACTAGGTAGAGAGTATTTCTTTTTTTTTTTTTGCGGTACCGGGGATTGAACCCAGGGGCATTTTACCTCCAAGCTACACCCCCCCGCCCTATTTTTTATACTTTATTTTGAAACCGGGTCTCACGAGGTTGCGGAGGTCCTCACTAAGGAGCTGAGGCTGGCTGTGAACCCGGATCCTCCGGTCTCAGCCTCCAAGTACTGGGATTACAAGCGTGCGCCACCACGCCCGGGCCGGTAGAGAGTATTTCTAAGTCCTCCTAAGAAGTCATGGGGGTGACATATTCATGTAGCTGTTCATGCCACCATGGGCCCATGGTGAAATTTTGAGCCCATATGAAGCAGGTGGTTCTGGTACTTGGGTACCTGCATGCCCGCAGGATGAGCTCTCCATGAAAGTGTTTATGCTGAAGTACTTTAAAAAGAAACAACTCATAAAACATACACGTTTAAGAATCTGTGAGAAGTGGCCAACGCACTACCAGAGATGTGCGATTTAGTGCCAGTGTTACGCCCGAGGTTGCTGCGTTTAGCTGCCTAATTTACTGCTCTCTGGCCTTCACTACACCCCCATTAATCTGTCAGCTGAATGGGCTCTAATTACGCATCTTGTAACCTGGTGCGCTAGAGCACGCTGAATTTGAGGGGGGATAGATCTTCAAGATTTACTGTGTAATTGCTGATAATCTCACAGGAGCTCCAAACTGGGGGGCGGGCGGGGGGAACCGCCTCCTCCCAATTACTCAGAAGCAGACAGGCATGGCGGGAGAAGCTGAAGTTTCAGCTAGTGATCCAGTGCATGCTCACAGCCTGCAAAACACGCGTCATTCTGGTGTGTAGCTTTAATCTAGGCCATGTAGAGTCTATAGTGAATCGTTTTTGGGGGGATAATTGGAAGCGCCACTCCCACTGGTGGACTGACTGGCTGCCTCAGACGGTCCGCCTCCTCCTGTGGCTGCCCCATTTTCTGGACAGATATGACAGTGAGGAGGAGAAAGGGCATCAGATGTTTGGCTGAGATCATTTCCTTAAATCTTGCTCAAAATCCTGTGCAGCATTCCTATAATAATCCCTGCTTTAAAAATGAAGGAAACTAGTCGGGTGTGGTGGTGCACGCCTATATTTCCAGTACTTGAGAGGCTGAGACAGGAGGATTGCAGGTTTAAGGCCAGCCTCAGCAAGCAGTGAGACTCATCAACCTAAGGAGACCCTGTTTCAAAATAAAAACAAAGTAGGGCTTGGGGGGGCGTAGCTTGGAGGTAGAATGCCTCTGGGTTCAATCCCCAGTGCCACAAATAAAAAAAAAAAAGAAAACTGCATAACCAGGAAGCTCAGATTGTGTGTGTGTATGTGTGTGTGTGTGTGTGTGTGTGTGTGTGTGTGTGTGTGTGTGTGCTGGGGAGGCATGTAATCCTGCAGCTCCCAAGACCTTGGAAACACTCATATCCTTTTCTTTCACAGCATGAGCTTTCTGGGTTTCTGATCGGTGTCCCCATCTTCACCGTTGGTTCCCCCACATCTCTCCCGTAGAGAGATGGGATATCAGGCAGTGTCCATAAAATTCTTTGAACCCTTTAGGTGAGAGTTGCTTACATACAAATACTGTGTCCTGTGATGTTTCCACATGGATTTGTAGCCCCTCCAACGTGGGACCAACCTTCTCAGGTGTGTGTGTGTGTGTGTGTGTGTGTGTGTGTGTATAACCTACCCAGATGCTGTCCTGTTCATTCCTCCTTGGATACATAGTTGGACTGAATTGACTTTGCGGTGACCCATCACCCGAAATATCTTTGTGAAGGGCAAGAAAAAAAAATCCCCATTTTAAACCCTCTTACTGACTTTTTAATCTACCCCTAACTTAATCAGGGTAACGACACTGACTTCAGATGCTGCGAGTTTGACCTTCACAGGAGGCCATAATGCAGGTTTATTTCCAGATTTAGCATTGAATCTCATTGGCTTTTAGTCTAATTTCATTTAGGCCCATCTTGGCTTTGCTGGTATAGGAAGCAAAAGATTTCACTTCATTGCAATTCTGTGGACTAAATAAAAAATATGAAGCCCTTGGTGTCTGATCAAGACTCAGACAGGCCCCTAGGTGCTAGTAGAAAGGATCATGGAATCTTTAAATGACCCCAAACTTAGAGGACCTTGGCTTCCATGGGCTGCCCTTAAGTTCTCTGCCAGCAGCCCCTGAGCTCCCTTTGACCACATCGGAAACCAAGTTCCCGAAACAGAATCTATAACCACAATAAGTTGTGTCAGTTTGGTGATATATCTCTCAGAATATTATAAACTGAGTAGCTAAATTTTTCATTGCCTTAGAGACGTCCACAGCCAGAGATCTAAGGACAGAAAGTTCATGTCTCTCTCCATTAAGAAATTTAATTCACATTTTACCCGGTCTCAGCCTTTGATTAATACTCTGGATACATCGTGCAGCCGTCTTTAGGATTATGAAAAGTGATTTGTCTAATCTGCGTGTCAGTCTCCTTCGGGACCTGCATAGAAAAAAAAAGAAGCCCAGACCAACACTCTGAGCTATTGATTTCATAGCCTTTGCTTAGCGTTCGCCTTTACATACCAGCCAAATCGAGTGGATCAAGAGCAACGTGATCCATGGAGTGTGGCGAGAGTGTTGTCACCATCCTCAGAACCAATTCATCTGGAGGATGTCACGTTGCACATATCAGCACTGGAAGTGGGTTTTAATGAAATCTCTGGCAAAATGGAGTTAATATAAAAGTGAACGGAAAAACATATGCTCGTGGCACCATCTGGCTGGTGGAGGCGCGGTCAAGGTAGTGCAGGATTTAGGTCCCCTCTTCTGACCCTTGGCCCCGAGGAATTAATTTTGGATGATGTGAGTCAAGGCTGGACTTGGAGGATGACGGCGGAGGACAAACGTCTCACACTACTAGCCTGCTCCCTCCTCCCATCAGCCCTGCCTTTCTCCGTGCCCACAGACCCATTTTGCCACCGAGACCAAGTCTCAAGCTCCCTCTATCTTTATTGTCCACACATCAAACTCCTCTGGATCTAGGTTGGTATTCTCTTAGGGTGTCTTCTTCCAGAGGGATGACCAGCGACTTGACGTGTGCACATCTGTGAGTAGATGTGGCCAAGCTGATAGGTGTGTTTTCCAGTCACACCCAAGAGACTGCCTTACCTCAAAGTAGGAAAGCAAGCAGGGGAGTTTCATGGTGGTGGGTCAGGGGATAGGCTAGAGCAAGTGAGGCTTTACACATCTTACACTGTAGTTGCTTATTTCTTCTAAATACAGATTTGGCCCTGCCTAGAGGGGAGTATATCTTGTAAGAATCTTGCTTTACTTGGCTACATGAACCAGAGGGAAGTGTGGAGGACCAGAGGTGAATAGTATATGGAGCTCAGGGACTGGTGGGGTTGGATGGGGAGCCTGCTATCCACATTTGGGAGATTCGGGTATGGCTAAAAGAATCTAAGAAATCACTTTCTGTTTTTATCTAAGTTACTAAAGCTTTTGAGTAGCAAGCTTTAACATCTTATGAATCTTTGAAAGAAGCAAGATTTTCCTGATGAAACAGAAATACACTTCCTTTTGTTTTGCTTTATTCCTTCAGCAAAATAAACATCTAGTGCTTATCAAATGTTGGTGTCACTTTATATACTTAAAGATTGTTATTTTTAGCTCCTTTCTCGATCACATCATCTCCAACCTTAATTTTCTCTAGTTTATTTCTAAACCTTTATTGATTCTTATCAAAATTTCAGGGCTTTCTCCATGTTCCCTACTTTATTTTAGCTGGATGACATTCCAATCAAAGGAGAGCATTGAACTGTGTCCTCCACTAACCCTTAGAATCTGAAGTCTGTGTTTGAATCCTACCTCCACCACTTAAAAACTGAGATATTTTCTGTGCCTCTGCTTCTACACTCTTGGAATGAGCATGACCAGGTCTCCTTTCCAGCATTGCTATGAGGATTAAATTTGAAATGTGGTAACACTTTGCCTGCCACCTGGAACATGAGTTGTATGTAATAAAAACAACTTTTATCTGCATCATGCATGATCAAGACCAAGATAGAATTACCTGAACTAGCAAGACCTCAGCTGTTAAGATGTACCAGATTCTTCTAGATGGCATCTCTAGAAAGGGTGTCCTCAAGGATCAGGAGACGTCAGATCCAGGTTGAGAGCCCTGAAGTTTCTGTCCTACCTTTGAGAAATAGGAGCCATGGCTTTCAACATTATTTAAGCTCTCTGAAACTGGTTTTCCTCATCAACAAAATGGTGATAGGAATATTACCTCATAGTATTGTGCATATTAAATGAAATATAGTAGGAGATTTATAAGAGGTCTGGAACGGTAGAATGAGAAGCTTGTCAAACACTCCCCAAATACAGTGATAAACCCAGATGAAATGATCAAAAACAACAATTTCAGGACTCTGCTAAATGAACTAAAGACATACAGCAAATTAGGAAGCACTTGACTACAAACTACTAAGCCTGAGTTAGGAACAGAGCAAATCTGTAGTGTTTGAGATTGGGACTGTGCCCATTCCCCACCCCGATGCCAGCTCATCAGCACTGCAGGTTTGCTGCCGGAAGGGAATGACTTGCTCCGGAGTAGAGAACAGAAAAACCCTATGAAGGCAGTAAACATCCTGGTGGCAAATGAATAGTAAAGGCCAACATCAAAGCCATCCCGAGATCGCAGTCCTGGTTCAGACAAGTAACAGAGGATGACTTACTAAAATGAACAGGGAGATCCAAGGGGAGAGACAGCCACAGTGGACATGAAGAACACCCCTGGATTTCTGGAAGGCTGCGGAAAGACGCAAGGCTGTACGCACACTCAGGAGTGACCAGAGAGGTCCCTATTTGCACTATCCACGTGTTCTTAGCTGAACACGAGGTATAGGGAGCTAGGCTTAAAAGGTCTTGAGCAGGTCCATCAGTGGTTATCCACTGCAGGAAGATAGACTCTACAGAATTAGTCCAAGGAAGTCACTAACCAGCCAACTGACTGGCTGACCAACCCAAAACGCTACAATAACCTTGGGGAGGGGGAAATCAGAATTTAGAGTTACTATGAAATATTAATGGAAATGTTCAGTTTTCTACAACAAAAAATTGTAAGACATGCAAAGAAACAGAAAAGTACAAGCTATCCATAGACTAAATAAACAAATTATAAAAAGCAACCAAAATAAGCTGTCTTTGAGGAAATCCAGATTTGAGACTTAGCAAAGACTTCAAAGCAGATATAATGAACATGTTCAAAGAGCTAAAAGAAGCCATGTTTAAACAATTGAAGAAAAGTATGGTGATGACATATCAAATAGGAAATATCGATAAGGAGATAAATTATATAGAAGAATCGGATTGAAATTTGGGAGTTGAAAAGTGTAATAAGTGAGATGAAAAATTCACTGGAGCTCCTCAATTGCAGGTTCGAAGCAGCAGTAGAAAGAATCAGCAAAGAGGAAGAATGAAGACAGAGCAACAGAAATAATCCAAAACGAAGAACAGAAAGGAAACAGCATGGCAGTCTTCTTAGATTTGTGGGATTTTGTCAGGCATACTGACATGTATGGAATTGTGAGTCCCAGAACAAGAAGCAAGGAGAAGAGGTCTTGAAATTATCTAAGGAAATAATGGCTGTTAATCCCTATAACTTCATTTAAAAGTTTAAATATCCAAGCCGGGAGTGGTGGGTGCATGCCTGTAATCCCAGTACTTGGGAGGCTGAGACAGGAGGATGGCAGGTTCGAGACCAGCTTCAGCAATTTAGCAAGGCTCTCAGCAACCTAGCGAGACACTGTTTCAAAAAATAAAAAATAAAAAGAGGGCTGGGGGGTATGGCTCAGAGGTAGAATGCCCCTGGGTTCAATCCCCCAGTGCCAAAAAGAAAGAAAAGAAAAATAATCCAAGAAGCCCCAAAAGAAACAAGTTGTATAAGTAAAAGGAGACTTACTTCTAGATACATCAGACTATTAAAACACAAATAGAAAGCAGCAATATAAAAAGGACACAGTACATGCATAAGAATAGTAAATTTAATTTCCATCACAGGGTTAATATGCATGACATATTAAAAGTACTGAAAAAAAAGCCAATCAATCACATACAGGCAACAAAACTGCCCTTCAGAAATGAAGACGAATTAAACAATTTCTTGGAAAAGCAAATACTGAAAGTTCATTGCTAGCATACCTACTTTATGAGAAATACTACAGGAAGTCCTTTGGGTTGAAAGGAAATGACACCAGATAATTACTTGAATCCACATGAAGGAATACAGAATGTTGGGAAAGGTAACTACATAGATAAATATACATAGACTACATAGATAAATATAAATATTATATATTTTCCTCTTTTATTCTCATATCAGATTTAAAAGATAATTCTAGAAAGCAATATTTATAAAACTATTATTGAACTTTCAACATGTAAATATATAGTAATAATAATAATAACTGTTATAATAATGATGATAGTACAAAGGAGAGGGAATAAAATGGGGCTATATTGGAGCAAACTTTGAATACTGTTCTGGAATTCAGTTAGTATTAACCTAAAGGAGATTGTGATAAATTAAGATGTGTAGTATAATCCTTAGATTACTATAATCACGAATAAAATAATTTTTAAAATCATTTAAATCATTTAAAAAGCCAACAAAAGGCCGGCGTGGTGGCGCACGCTTGTAATCCCAGTACTCGGGAGGCGGAGACTGGAAGATCCGGGTTCGCGGCCAGCCTCAGCTACTTAGTGAGGCCCTCCGCAACTTAGTGAGATCCAGTTTCAAAATAAAGGATAAAATAATAGGGCTGGGAGTGTAGCTCGGAGGTAGAACGCCCCTGGGGTTCAATCCCTGGTACTGCAAAAAAAATAAGTAAATAAATAAATAAAAAGCCAATAAAGGAGTTATAATGACACACTAGAAAATACCTGATACAACAGAAGGTAGTGAAGGAGAAACAATGAATTAAGAAGGGCACAAGACACATAGCTAGGGTAGGACATATGGGTTTGGACATATGGGTAGGACATAGGGTTTGGGAGAGGAATTGCCAGGTCAGATAGAAATCCAAGCATATCAGTAATTGTGTTCAAAGTGAATTAATTAAACACTACAATCAAAAGGTCGAGATCGTAACACTAGATAAAACAAAATCCTAGTATGGCTACTTTTCAAGAGATACATTTCAGAGACTAAAAACAGATGGAAAAGTTGAAAATAAAGGAAAAAATACGATACAAATAGGAACCGTAAGAACTTGAATTAGCTATGTTAATTTCAAAGTAGACCTTAAGACAAAAAAAAAAATTAGAAACAAAGAGGGACATTTCACAATGATAACTGGGCCAATTTACCAGGAAGATATAGAAGTTATGAAGTTAGGCATATCTAAGAACAGATTCCTAAAATTTATGAAGCAGAGCCGGGCGTGGTGGCGCACGCTTGTAATCCCAGTACTTGGGAGGCAGAAACCGGAGGATCCGGGTTCGCGGCCAGCCTGAGCTACTTAGTGAGGCCCTCCGCAACTTAGTGAGATCCAGTTTCAGTAAAGGATAAAAAATAGGGCCGGGGGTGTAGCTCGGAGGTAGAATGCCCCTGGGTTCAATCCCCAGTACTGCAAAAAAAAAAAAAAAAAATTATGAAGCAAAAACTGACAGAATTGAAGGTAGAAATAGATAATTTAACAACGGTAGTTAGAGCCTTTAATACTCAAGACTCAATAATTGACAGAATAACTAGAGAGAAAGTCAGCAAGGATTTACAAAGACTAGAACAACACTATCAACCAACTTGACCTATCTGAAATCTATAGAACATTCCATGCTACAAAAGCAGAATACTCATTATTTTCAAGCACGAATGGAACATTCTCCAGGTCAGGCTATATGGTAGGTCATAAAACAAGGTGTCAACAGAGCTAAAAGCATTTAAATAAAGCAGAATATTTCTCTGAGCACAACGGAGTTACATTAGAAATTAAAAATAGAAATAAATATGGGACAACTCCAAATTTTGGAAACTAAACAACACATGTCTAAATAACCCATGGGTCAAACAAGAAGTCACAAAGAAAATCAGAAAATCAGAAAATATTTTTAACTGAATGAAAACAAAAACACATCGGCGAGTTGATATGGTAGAGCTGACATGCTTAGAAAGAAAAAAATTAAATAACAGCTTCACTGAGATATACTTCACATACCATACGGTTCACTCTTTCAAGTGATTAATCCAGTGGCTTTTAGAGTATTTACAGAGGTTTGCAATCATCACCTGTCATTTCAGAACATTTTCATCATTCCCAAAAGAAGCCCTATCCCATTTCTCTGATTGTCTTCTCCCCCATTCCGTTATAAACACTAATTTAATTTCTGTCTGTATGGATTGCTTATTTTGGGCATTTCATATATGTTTAATTATACAATATGTAGACTTTTTGTGTCTGCCTTCTTTCACTAAGCGTGTTTTCAAGGTTCATCCATGTTGTAGCATGTATCAATGTTTCAGTCCTCTTTATGGATGAATTGCATTGTATGGGTATGCGACATACTGTTTATGCGTTCTTCAGTTGTTGGACATTTGGGATGTTTCCACCTTGGGGATATTATAAATAATACTTCTATGAACATTTTTTGTGGACACATTTTCAGTTATTTTGGGTATAATCCTAGGAGTAGAATCACTAGATCATATGGGAATTCTGTGACTAGCTTTTTGAGGAGCTGGCAAACAGTTTTCCAATGTGGCGGCATCGTTTTACATTTCTACCAATGCATGTAGGAAAAACTTAGAGCTAAAATCAAACAATGTGTATAATTACAATGCACCAATAAAAGAACATTAAAAAATGGCGAAAGACTGAGAGATTTCCTCCCAAAGTAAGGAACAAGACAAGAATGTTTGCTTGTATCATGTCTATTCAGTATTGTGCTGGAATTTCTAACCAGAGAAATTAGACAAGAAGAAGAAAGAAAGGGCAACCAGATTGGGAAGGAAGAAATAAAACTATCTCCATTTGCAGATGACATGGATTTGTATATAGAAAATTCTAAAGAATCCCCAGAAAACCTTCTAGAGCAAATAAACTAGTCCAGAAAAGCTGCAGGGGATGCTAGCAATGTATAACAATCAATTTTATTTCTATATGCAAGCCATAAGTAATCCAAAATGAAATTAAGTAAACTATTCCATTTGTAATGGAATCAAAAAGAAGAAAATACTTCAGGGCATATTTAACCAAGAGAGTGTAAGACTTATATACTAAAAATACAAAACATTGTTGAAGGAAATTAAAGAAGAATTAAAAACATGTAAAGGCACCCCGTATTCATGGACCAAAAAACTTAGTATCGTCAAGATGGTAATATTCCCCAAATTGATATAAAAATTCAGTGTAATCCTTATGCAAGTTTCAACTGTCTTTCTTATAGAAATGGAAAGGTTGATTGTTAAGTTCATAAATGCTCCTTGGATTATTGCAAGCCTAATTTACAGGTTTCTGACAAAAATTTTGACATTTTTTGCCAGTGTTCTTGCTTTTGTGGAGAAGTTGATTTTCATAGGTCCTTACATCATTACTCCATAAGGGCTTCCAGAGGGAAATCTATAGCTCTAGGCATTTATATTTGAAAAGAAGAAAGATTTCAAATTAATAGCCTTAGCTTATATCTTAACAGGAAAGAAAACTAAATTAAGCCCAAAGCAAGCAGATGGAAGGAAATAATACATATTAGAGAGGAAATGAATGAAAGATCAGGAAATTGAAAAACAATAGAGAAATTTAATGAAATCAAAAGTTGATTCTTTGAAAAGATCTAACAAAACCAACATAACTGTCGCTGGAGCCATGGAATGAAAACAGAGAAGACATAAGTTACCAAGATTAGTAATGACCCTACAGAAAGTAAAAGGATTAAGGGAATACTATGAACAACTTTATGCTATCAAATTACACAATTTAGATGGAATTAGTAAGTTCTTAAAAGGAAAGTATCCCAGAACTGACTCAAGAAGAAATAGAAAATCTGAATATATTTATAATAAGCAAAGAAATTAAAATTGGTAACTAAAAGTCTTCCTTGGAAGACATACAGTATGGGAAATGCCTATCAAAATGTTTTGTAGAGACCTGCCCCAAATAAATGTGGGTTCATTCTCTCTGTCCCTTCCAGATAATAAGGTACCAAAGCTTTGAACGGAACTTCTCTCCTGCACTGAATTCTGTGGAATTCTGCTTATGTGATTTGACTAAAAGTTACTTATCAGTGGAAATCTTACCTTTGGTAATAAGTGTGGAGATCATGGATGAGGCAAACCAAGACATCTTGATCTCAATTGGACTCCATCACCAGCAGGGCCAGCCTTTAATAATGATCACCACCAATACCACACACACCCCGAAACCATCCAACCAAACAAAACCCCATAATTATGGGCAGCTCTTTTCCAAAGATTGTGATCTGGCATGGTCAAAAGGAGGGTCACATTTCCAGCTGATAGATGAAGAAGGCGATGTCAAGAGTCAAAGAGATCATGATACTGTGGAGGTAGGGTTAATGTCTAAACACTCGTCATTTGGTTTTCAATTAAGGCAGCAGAAAAATGAGATAGAGGACCTAGGTCTAGGTCCAACCCTATTGTTGATCTTAATCAAATGGTTTCTCTCTCTGGGCTGCAAGGACCTCATTTTAAAGAGCAGAGGGCAGCCCCTGGCACCACCATGAGGACTCCTGGGGAAAGACATGTCAGACCCTGGCCTGCTGGCATGATGTGTTGTTCTTCTAAGTGAAGCAGATCCAAGGGGACTTATGTGGCTGGTTGAGAGTGGGCATTACGATTAGAAAAGAAAACAACAACAACAACAACAACAGCAACACTCCAAGTGTCCAAATTAGAAGAAATGCAAGAGTAAAGGTCAGAAAAGTAGAAGGAGGGGGAAAAATGGCATGAGCAGGGATTAATGAAACAGAACAAAAATCGAACAAAGAATCATGAATTTCATCATAGAGCAGTAATAAAGATTGGGGATTGGCAAGATCAAAGGCTGATTCTTTGGAAAGACTACTAGACAAGTCTGTGGCAAAATGATGCATGAACAAACTTTGAAAAGGGGACAAACTATAAACCTAGGACTTCAAAAATAAGGGAATACCTTGAGTAACCTTATTCCATAAAGTTGAAATTTTAAATAGACAATTTCCTATGAAAGTCTATTACCAAAATTGACTCAGAATACTCATAAAACCCAAGTAGACCGATAGCCATTGATGAAATTGAAAGGAGATATCTTTTAGCCCTGGTGGTCTATAAGAATCCTCTCTCTCTCTCTCTCTCTCTCTCTCTCTCTCTCTCTTTCACACACACACACACACACACACACACACACACACACACACACACACAGTTTGCATAAGTGTTTTGGATATGCAGAATCAATGCTAGATTACAGTCCACTTGGGGTAACAATCTCTGGGTGGGCAGATTAGATGTATGACCAATGGGAAGTTTTGTTTTAAGCCCTCTACAGGGCAGGCATGGAGGGAGTCATTTCTCTTTTGAGACTGGAGCTCTTGTGGGTGTGGGTGTGCAGGAGTCATAGCCTCCCCTGGATTTTCACATGAGGTGGGCAGGGCTCCATTAGTTCCTCACTCCTGAAATGCAGTAGAGAGAGGAGCAATGGGGAGGGGCCATGGGGACAGGGTTCCATGTGTATCTCTCGATGGTGTGTGTAAGAAGGCTCCTGAGCCCTAACGAGGACACCAGTAGGTTGGGGACAAAGCTCGGAACCTGTCAAGCTTGACCCCACTGCCGTGGGCTCGGTGAGGATGAAGACCCCTGCACCACCCGGAAGACTGACTCTTCCCATGCCTGGTGTTTTGTGTAGAAAGACATCTTCGGGAAGTTTGCTTTAGGTAAGATGCCACAGTGAGACTAAGTGGTCATTGGGTAAAGCTAGTTATTTAGGGACTTTCTGTTCTGTGTGTAGGAATGAGGGAAAGGAGGAAGCAAGTCCCCCAAGATGCTGAATCGCAGGCTCTACCTCTTGGAACTGGGGAGATTGCTTCACCTCGATCTGTCTCTATAGGAGCTTGCAGTTGTGGTGCCCGGAATGCTGAAAAAAGTTTATTCCAGGAGAGAGAGAGAGAGAGAGAGAGAGAGAGAGAAAACACATTTTGCAGGAAAGAAAAAAGTTTAATTAACCAGGGGCTGAGTCTCTTGAGTGAGATGGGACTGACTGGGAGGACAGACACCAAAAGGGACGTGGGGACAGATGGCAAGGGACACTTCATCATTTAGGGGAGGGTTGGCCGAAATAGTTTTCTCCTCACTAGAAAGCTCCCAGAAAGGCAGTTCACTGAAAATGTATCATAGACAGAGTTCTAATGCAACCGTGGTTTTTCAGGTTAGGCAAGATAGATTTCATTTGATTGCTTTTGCATTTTCTTTTTATCTGAGATAAAGGGTGTGCCTGCTTTTTCTGCTGGGAACAATGGCCCGATTGTTAGAAGCCTTGCTTACATGTATATATGTGTGTGTGTGTTTTGCCATGACTCCTGTGTTTTGGAAGTCTTTGGGGACAGATGATATTTATGAATGATGTCCCAAGGGTATAATCAGTGTGACTCATTCTTGGAACCAGTTTTATCCATTAAGAGGTGCCAGCTGCACCCAGTTCATGACGGAACGTACTTGAGACATCTTCCCGCACTAACCTGCTCCTGGTTTGGGGTCAGAAGGGCATATTTTAGGAGCCTTTCTACTTTTACAGGGGTTAATTTCCCATCCTGGAGTCCTGGGGACTTTCTGTTAAGTGTGTTGACAAGGTAAAGACTGTCAGATAGTTGGGAAAGAAATTCTGTTTCAGGATTTCAGGATTTCAGAAAACATACCCCATAGGCAATTTTATGAATTTCATCACAATAGCAGTAATAAAGAATCCTATTTATTCTGTCATTCTTTAAGATGTTAGAGTTTTCTGCTCTTATCATCCCTGTACTCGTAGAACATCAGTTAAGCTGGCAGGGTGGAGATTATTAATCATCTCTCTTATTCTGCCTCTTAAAACCCTCCGGACAGTTAGTTACCCCACAATTGAGGATACTGAGGCACACGCTGGTTGTGTCATATTCAAAGGCCCCTCCAGGAAGGCAGGCTCAGCACCGGAGGAGACCACATCTTGGTGCCTGGGTTAGCAGGCTTTCCTAATCAGTTCCACCCCCATGCAGCCCATCAGTTCCTGATGGCACTGAGACTTAATGAGGATGGAGGTGTGTCCTGCTGTGACCTTTGCAGAGCGCTGGCCTCCAGCCCGTCTGATTGGCTCCTCGCTCCTCAACCCCCATCACCTCATCTCACAGGCATTCCCGGTGCTGTGGAGGAGTCACTGGTTGCTACTTGTGCGTTCCTGACTCTTCCCAGGGACGACGGTCCCTGAATACCCTGACTACTGAAATCAGCCAGCTGAGGTTCGCTGTCTCCCCTGCTATGTTTTCTGGCGTCTTCACGACCACAGATTGCTTTATCCCAGGGCACTGCCCTGTTTTCACTCTGCCCACCCACTTTGCCAAATCCGACACGTTACCAACATCAGAATGAGGTGGGCGCCCTCCCCCGTTTTTGTTCATCTTGGAAATAGCTGGCCGGGCGTGGTGGCGCAGGCTTGTAATCCCAGTACTTTGGGAGGTGGAGACCGGAGGATCTGGGTTCGCGGTCAGCCTCAGCTCTCTCTCTGTCTCTATCTGTCTCTGTCTCTGTCTCTCTGTCTCTCTCTCTCTCTCTCTCCTTAGTGAGGCCCTCCGCAACTTCGTGAGACCCGGTTTCAAAATAAAAAGTATAAAAAATAGGTCCGGGGGCGTAGCGCGGAGGTAGAACGACCCTGGGTTCCATCCCTGGCACCGCAAAAAAAAAAAAAAGAAAAGAAAATAAAAGAAATAGCTGCCTGCCCTCGTCTCTTGGAGAGAAGACATGTGGGGCAGTGCAACACACTTCAACCTGCACATCTGGCAGGCGGACACGGGTGGAATTCCGGGATCAGCTCCTCAGCTTGTGGTCTCTGGGGATCGCTGGTTGAGTAACTCCGTATTGCATCGCATCACAGATAAGGAAGATGTCATCCCCACGGCATCTCTGATTTCGGCACAAGCTTCAGAAAACCCCAAGCAGCTAATCTAGAACATGATGTTTTAAGCTGCTGTAATCACCAGCCAACTTTGAACATACGCCGTGCACATGAGGGCCTTCTCTTCTTGACGCTAACACTCCATCATGGACGGCCTTTGTGCGCTCCCTCCCAGTTCCGATGGCAGGGGCTCCCGCTGGACTGGGAAGCAGCACGGAGCCTGGGGCCTACATAATGCCTGCAGCCCGGAGCTCTTCCAGCAGACACCTGCCTACTGTCCTAGCGTGGCACTGGGGCTTCCCGGAATGGCACTGCCTGGAGGTCAAGAGCCCGGCAGCAATCGCCGGTGAGATCTTAGGCTAATCCCCTCTCTGGAACCAGGTGTCCTTACCTGTCCAAATGGCTTCGATGAGATTGGGAGGAGTCACGACCCATCTGAGCCAGGCTCGAACAATGGGATGAAGCAAACGGATGAACAAGATAAGGTTTAATGGGGAGAGATTTAATGTCCCAGACCCAGGCTCAGAAAACAACCATACCAGTCAGGAATGGGGAAGAATCGAATAAACAGGAGCACATGGGAGTAACTGTGAGACATTTCAGTTCACTGTAGCAGCAGAGAAAGCAGAATTCCAAATAAGCAAGCTGCAAACATAGTAGAAATGCAATTTCTCAAAATAAAGGAGCTAATAATCATACTGACCAGACCAGTGCTGAAGAACCTGGTTCTGTTTTGCGCCCCACACTTGAGAGAACAATTGATATCCTGGAATGTATTTGGGGAGGACTAATCAACCTGGAGAAAGGTATGGAAGCCTGGGGCGTCTAGGGATGAGCAGAAAGAATTGTAAATGTCCTTTTCCATTCCTGGGAAAAGGTCCATGCAGCAGGACCTTGCAGCTTCCCGGAGAAGCAGCCTAGGACAAAAAACAAAAGAAGCTTCGGGAAAGCGGGCTTTGGTTCAGCCTAAGGAAGAACTTCCATTGTCTCTGTCTCCTCCCTCCTTCTTCCTTTCCTCTCTCTTTCTTCTCTCCCTTTGTCCCTCCCTCCCTCCCTCCCTTCTCTCTTGCTTTCTCAAACTAGTCCCCCCAACTTCTAACATTGCCTCCCCACAGCAGCCAGAGAAGTTCTTATTAAATGCATAATGTACTCACATAGCTCAAAACCCAACCAACCAACCGACCAACCAACCACTAACCCACCCACCAACCAATCAACCAACTAACCAACCACTAACCCACCCAACAACCAATCAACCAACTAACCAACCACTAACCCACCCACCCACCAACCAACCAACCCACCACCAATCCACCAACCAATCAACCATCAATCCACCAACCAACCAACCAACTGACCAACCAACCAACCAACCAACCAACCAAATAAATACATAAAAAATAACCAATTAACCAACCATAAAACATATACAACAAATACAAAAGACCCCCCCATCTTTGTACCCTGGCAGGCACTATTTGGCATGGTCCTTAGGATTACCGTCTCTGAAGTCAGGCTGCCTGGGTTTGTCCTGGACCTGCTACTTCCCATCGGTGTAACCTTTGGCAAGTTACTTAGTCTCTCTCAGCCTCAACTTCCTAACCTGAAAAAAATGGGGGATAATCACGGTCCTTTTCTTGTTGGGTTGTTGTGAGAACTAGATGAGTTCATACGTGCCAAATAAGTATTTAGACCAGTTCCTAGCATCAGGTAAATTTCACATGTGTGTTCGTTCACTCATAAATCTCTGCTTGGTTTTCTCCTTTCCTCTGTAAACAGTCATTATTTTCTAAAGTTTTATGTGTATTCTTTCAGAACTTCTTAATGCATATATAAGCAACTGTGGATACCAACTCTTATTTTTCTCAGCGTCCCAAAGTTAGTATATTACACACAGTGTTCATTTTTTTTTTACTTGATAGTGTATCTTGGAGATTTTTCCACATCAAGGCAGAGAGAACTTCCTCATGCTTTTTCACAGCTGTACATATAAGGAAGGACTTTCTAACAATTAGTGCTTGTTTTCAAATAAAGCTCTCCCTGGAGGCATTCAGGCAAAGACTAGACAGCCACTTCTTCGGGATGATGGAGGAGCGATTCATGTGTCAGCGGGGTAGTCGGCTAGCTAGAATACTTCTACTGTTCTCCCAGCTGAGATTTCCTGATCCTCTGTTAAGTTTCCAAAGAATCAAAGAACAATTAAAACCTCTCTAGCAGCAGTATTGTTGTTTTGTTTATCTGGCTGATTCTGACATGGGGCCCAGCGGACACAGGGGGAGTTGAGCTTCAGAGAGGCCACCTGCGGGGCTGGCCCTGTGCCATCTCAGAAGGGGGGAGGGGCTTGTCCTCCAGCCCCATGGCCCCATTTAGAGCTAACCTGGCTCAGTCAGGACAACCTGGAGGGCAAGAGGACTTTGGCAGCGGCCTCCCTGGCACGCATCTTTGTAGGACTTTGAATTCGTTCCCTATCGCTTAATCTGGAATTCGCCATTGCAGGTGACACCTCCGTGGGGAAGTGACCAGCATGACTGGGTTTCCAATAGGCAGCAAAGGCTCCAGGGTTGTCCCGCCACCTGCTCTTCTCAGTGTTTAATTGGAAAGGGGGTGAGCGGCCAGCTCTGCTTCCCCCTATCAGCAGGCCGATAACCAGAGGGCAAAGCTCTCCTGACTTGCCCCTGGACAAGGTGCTTGCAGGAGATCGCCTGTGCGACCATAAGATCCACTAGCCCCGACGGTCTCAAATGTGTCTTCTAGACATGAATCCCTTGGAGCATTTTTATTCTGCATGCCTGTAAGAATGCAGATCCTGTTGAGAGAAAGAGCACAAGGATTTTCCAGGCACTAATTCTCTAGGGAGAGTAGCTGAGCAGCGAGCTACTTGCTGGGAGCGAAGGCACAGGGGAATGGGGCACTAGAAGGTGCTGCGGAAAAATGGGAAGGCTGCTGGGGGCTGCTCTTGAGTTGGGCCCTCACTACCAAATACTACCAAATACTACCAAATACTACCAAATACTAAATGTAACCAATTGTGTGTGTGTGTGTGTGTGTGTGTGTGTGTGTAACTGGGGATTGCACCCAGGGGCATTTTACTTCTGAGCTACACCCCCAGCCCTATTTTTTTGGGGGGTGCTGGGGATTACCTCCGAGCTACACCTCCAGCCCTATTTTGTTTCTTTTTTGTTTTGAAACAGGTTCTCACTAGGTTTCTGAGACTCTCGCTACATTGCTGAGGCTGTCCTCAAACCTGCAATCCTCCTGTCTCGGCTTCCCAAGTACTGGGATTACAGGTGTGCACCACCACACAGGCACATGTAAGCAATTTTGTTTACTTGTTTACTCAGGATTCTTAGCAGAGCTGAATGGGAAGGTGGAGGAAGGCATTAACCTCCTTCTTATAATCGCCATCAATATTCACAAAGCACCCAAATAAACAACCTGGTAAGCCCAACAGTTTACAATGCAAACTGAGGATAAGTTACCAGAAGCACCTGGCCCCGGTTCACCCATTTGTATCATTCCTAAGTCCCTGTTCTATGGAAATGGGGGCACCATTCATGAGTTGGTTTACAGGGAAAGCCAGGGTGAGCCTTGCTTAGACACTCTATTGTAGGTTCCCCAAGGACAAGGAGGGCAGGCCTTAATGCTTTTTCTTTTTCTTATGGTATAATTGGAAATAAACGACACATTTTAAGGTGTCTAATTTGATAAGTTTTGGCATATGTATATACCCCTAAAACAATTGCCACAATCCATCAAATGAACATATCCATCGCCTCAAAAAGTTTCCCTGTGGCCTTTTATAATTCCTCCTTCCTGAGCCTCCTTTCCCTAGCCTCAATCAACCAGACTTGCTTTCTTCACTGTAGATTAGTTTGCCTTTTCTAGCATTTTATATAAATGGAGTCAAACAACATGCGCTCTTTTTTTGGGGGGAATGTATTTCAGAAAGTAAAAAAATGGGTAAAATTAAAATTTTTTTTGCGGTACCGGGGATTGAACGCAGGGGCGTTCTACCTCCACGCTACACCCCCGGCCCTATTTTTTATACTTTATTTTGAAACCAGGTCTCACAAAGTTGAGGAGGGCCTCACTAAGGAGAGAGAGAGAGAGAGAGAGAGAGAGACAAGGAGAGAGAGAGAGAGAGAGAAAGAGCTGAGGCTGGCCGCAAACCCAGATCCTTCGGTCTCCGCCTCCCAAAGTACCGGGATTACAAGTGTGCGCCACCACGCCCGGCTTAAAATTAATTTTATAATAAAAATTTAACTCAGCATATATAAAATATCTCCATATATAATCAATATGAAATTATTCATAAAATATTTAACATATTTTTGAACGAAGTCGTCAAAAATCTGATGTGTATCTTGCAGTTAGAACACATCTCAGTTCAAACCACCCGTATTTCAAGTGCTTAGTAGGCACATGTGGCTGGTGGCTGCCATATTGGATAGTATGGCTTTTGATCATGCTTCATATTTCTTGTTTTAATGCTTCCCATTTCTTTAAATATTTATTCAATGGAAGAGTCCCTAACTGTGGGCACTGGCTTTCCTTCTCTACTCTGATCTCTCCTGTTGTCGAAAGTCAAGATCAGAGGAGGGAGGGGAAAGAGGCAAAACATCCTGAAGATGGAAGATATTTTCAAATAGCCTACATTTGGGTACAACAAAAACTTGTGAATCAGGTCGTATTTACTGAGCAAGGGGAAGAAGAGTGGGTAAGGGAGTATCAGTGGAGTGCTGCAGCTGGCTCTTGCTCACTCTTACGAGGAATTCTGCAAGCCAATTGTTAAACTCAGCCATTACTAAAAATTAAGTTATACAAACTTTCCATTGAATAAATCATTTTAAAAGCACCAGTATAAATATACAAAACTTGCCATTTTCTAATCATGTTGTTACATTTCATTGTTATCTGTGGTTATTTGTAACTATTATATCTACACAACAGAAATACTATATATGTGGGTACTCCTAAACATCTCTTCCCAACTCTGTGTCATAGCTTGCAACTGGTAGGAGTATTTACACCGCAGGAAATGGCAAGTACCACAAGTCAGGGCTTTCTTCTTTTCCAGCACAGCCCTAGGAGAGTGCTACAAGGTGTGAATTCAGTGAGATGATGAAAGAAGGCAGGCACATTATAAACGTTGCATAAATGCTAGCAGTGTTGTGACGATTGGAAATCTGAATAATTCAGGTCAAAAAGGCCATACCCATCTCTTTCCCCCTTCTGCTCCCAGAAGGGGAGGACGTTTTTGTTTGAAACAGCCTGCCTCCTTTCTGTTTTTTTTCCATTTACCCCTTCTCTATGCTTTTCCATGGTCAAAGTTCAAGAGTGAAGTTAACCTAGAAGTGACAGCCAGCTCAGGGAGGACTGGGTTATCAAGCTAGTCTGTAACCCTTGCTCTTTCTCCCTGCTCTACAGGACCAGGGGGGGAAAGACAGCTTTAAAATGTACATTCGAGATATTCATGGGATTCTCCCCAGGAGGTTGGGATTTTTCTTGTGCTTAACTGCATTTTCCAAATTTCCTACAATGACACTACCAGTTTTAAATAAGTTTAAAAAATTTAAAACAACACATAAGAATTTTCAAATGCCTTCACACGCCTGTTTAGACATAACCAACTAGCGCTAAGAGTGGGAAGAAAATTATTAAGTATAAAATGGTTTCAGCTGGAATGGATGAGTCTCCCTGGCTGCTCAGTGTTTGGGGACGAATCAATTAAAAGGAGGTGAAACAGGAAGGCAGTAGACAGGTCTCTGTAAAGCTTGGAGCTTTTCTGTGGAGTTGCCCTTCCTCCCACACGAGGCTCCCATTCATCCTCAAAGATGACATATAGGATGTCTATAATGAATATGGATTTGATGTGATTTCATCTCTCTGCCAAGCTAACTCACAGAACTCATTCGACTTCAGACTATGGTAAATGAGGTTTTAAAAAGTGTATTAGAGGAGAACTTTTGAAGTCTCTAAGCTAGATCAAGAGGTGCATTGGGGAGAAGACGCTGGGGACCACTCTTTCCCCTTGCCCACGGTCGGAGCCATATTTTGATGTCTTTGATTTATAAGGGTGAGAGACTGTGGGGATCTGTCTTGAGAGGGCTTTGACTTTTAAGGGATTTGAGTAGTTGAAACCTTATGTGCATTTGGAAATAATGCTCTTTTATATCATGCAGTCTAAAAGCTTGAGGGTAGATGGGACCTCAGAGGTCAATACTTTAAACCTCATTCAGATGCCTGAGTCCCCTCCTTCATGTCTGCCCCGTGCCCAGCTCTGACACATCTCTTGAGTTCATCTCAGGTGTAATTCATAAAAAACTTGGCTCACATGGACCCTAAACCCCACTTCTTGTGATAGAAACCCATCGTTCCTAGATCTGGAAGATGAGGACAGGGATAGAGATGGACACAAGCTAGTGAGATTTGTGTGAGGAAGCGAGACCCTTTTCGAAGTAACTCAGCTCAACATGACCAGTACTTACTGAGCCACCCCACTGTGAAAGACCCTGATCTAGGCACCGTGGGAGATGTAGAAATAAATCAAATAGAGAATCCATTCTCAAGGAATCTGCAAGCCACAGTTTAATGTGTGTATACAACAAGTGCTAATACGAGGCAGAAGCTGATATGACGAAGGAAATGGGAGCCACATTTATTGAGTTCTTTTCATGCACTCTTGTAATCTTCATGGGACTGTACATTAAACTCCCTGAACCTCCCTTTCCTTATTTGTATAATTGAAGGTTGGGCTTGATGGCCGCTGGTGGCCCTTGGCGGCCTTCGTGTCCCGTGGTCCTAGGCTTCCCTCTCCAGGGCGAGGCTGGCTGGTGAAATGGATGGACCAGAGACTTCTTCCTAGTTGTTCTATCTTCCCTCCCTGTGGGATGTATTGTTGACTTAAGACCCGTTTGAACAAAGCCCTCAGGAATAAACCACAGGGAACCATCTCGAATTGGCAGAGGATAACCCTGTGACCCCAGAAGCCTTTTCCAGCTCTCATTTGTATGATTCACTAATTTGCTGCACCACACTCAACTCCGTCCGGGAATTCAGAGTTCAAAAAAGATGCCATGCAAATTGCTGGAGGTAATGAGAAGGCTGCAGGCATGGCAGGGCCAGGAGTGTGGTTTTCAGCGAAATTAAATACAGGAAGATGCTTAAAGAAGCCAGAGAAGCATTTTCTTTCCTCTCCCCGCCCCTCTACCATCTGAGAGGTTCCTTTTTTAAGACGGGGAGGGTAAATTTCAGGTTTTCCCTTTACAGTGGAATGACTAGTTTTTTGCTATGTGATGACTCCAGTAGAGCTGCTTCTCTGTTTTATAACCTCCCCCAAAACTAGGGAATGTGGACGTGGTTGTTTAGCAATAAGTTCTGCCACGATTTAAAAAAAAAATCACTTTTGAAGTGGTGGGAGATGCTGTGGGAAGATCAATGTCCTCTAAATATGTATGTCTTTTTTTTTTTTTTCCTTTGAGGGAGTAGCTGAGGGCAAGGAACAGATGACTTGGTAGTTGATGGATCTTAGCCGGGTGCAGTGGTACATACCTGTAATCCCAGTCCTTGGGAAGCTGAGACAAGAGGATTGCAGGTTTGAGGCCAGCCTCAGCAACTTAGTGATACCCTGTATCAAAATAAAAAATAAAAACAGCTGGGGGTATAGCTTGGAGGTAGAATGTCCCTGGGTTCAATCCCCAGTACCAAAAAAGGGGGGTCTCATGAACTTTAGTGCTTTGTCCAATTCCCCAACTTTGGAGAGTCATGTTCCTAGGTGGTATCTTTGAAAGTTTGCATTGACATTTTAAAATTAAGATATAAGCAGAGTCACTGTGCCCAAATACAGTGTTGTTGGAAGACCAGTAAACTTTTGGTGTCTATGGTATCCCATAATAATGGATTCAGTGAGGAACCAAGGGTTGGGCAAGCCCAGAGCATCCCTGTGTGGAAGGATATGGCCAGGTGCTACAGGTGAGTCACATCTTACTTAGGTCCACATTTTGAAGTCAGCTATCTATCTAGTGTGCCTAAACTATTGGTGAAAATACCATAAAAAGGCATCATGCTGGTGATTTTTTTCCTTAGTATTTATGTTTTTTTGGTTAGACACTAGATGAAAATGTTATCTTGCTTTATTAAAAATCTGCCCTTGATTGTTGGACTTACATTAAGCAGGTGCACTCAGCAGAAGAATCTGAAGCCTGAGGCCACAGAAGGAAGAGTAGACTCACATGCTTTCTGGGGCAAATGCCTGGAGAAAGACATCAGGCTTAGTTACCAGCACTGTTTAGATTATTACTATCATTTGCTGAATCTATATATATTTCCCTCATTTTCTTTTTTTTTCTCTAAATATGGAAAGTTGAATTTGCAAGGCAAAGGAATATATGATATAAAACAACTGTATCAGGACTTGAATGTTTTATTTCCTTTGCTTTTCACAAGACCCTATGAAGTAGATGGTAATGACCCCATTTTGCAAAATGGGAAAACAGAGAAGTTACGTGGCTATCCTGAGTTTTCTCAGTTCTAGAGTAGCGACATGGAACCTCCAAAGCCTGTACTTTTTTTTCTAAAAAGAGGAGGAGAAAGCAGAAAGCATGTCAGCAAGAGAGAGGAAAAAAGCAAGCAAGCAAGAAACAAGCATTTATTGCATATCTTTTACGCACTGTTAATTGTGCCAGGCATTTTCCATCTCCTATCTTCCAGACTGTATTAGCTTCCTATGGTTGCTGTAACAAATTACCACAAACAGTTGGTTAAACAATAGAAATGTATTCCCTCATATCCTGAAGGCCAGAAGTGAGTCTGAAATCAGAATCCATGTGTTGAAGGTAAGGTGTAGGCTGTCCACACTCTCTCCAGAGGCTCCAGGGGAGAATATGTTCCTCAGCTCTCCTAGCTTCTGATGGCTTCCAGCATTACTTGTCTCTGACAATATCACTCCAGCCTCTGCCCCTGTGGCCACATTACCTTCTTCTCTTCTGTGTGTGTCAAATCTCCCTCTGCCTTTCTCTTATAAGAATGCTTGTAATTATGTTTAGGGCCCATACAGATAACTCAAGATAATCTCCCTGCATTGGGCAGCTTTTTGTTACTGAAACAAAACACAAGCCACAATCAACTTATAAAGAAGAAAGGTCTTTTTGGGCTCCCAGTGTTGGATGTTTCAGTTCCTAACTGATTGGCCCCATTGCTTTGGGCCTGTGGCAAGGCAACACATCATGGCAGGGAGGGCATGGTGGAGCAAACTGTTCATCTCATGGTGGCCAGAAAGCCAGGAGAGAGAGGAAGGGACCAGGGTTCCACAATCCCCTTGGAGGGCATTCCCTCAATGACCTAAGACCTCCCATTAAGGCCCACCTCTTAAAGGGACCAAGCCTTCAACACATGAGCCTTTGGGGGATGTTCCAGGTCCAAATAGCACTTCCTATCTTAAGAATCCCTTTTGTTCTTTATGGCTAAGTAAAATTCCACTGGGTGTATACACCACAGTTTTGTGATCCATTCATCTGTTGATGGACACCTAGGCTGGTTGCAGGATTTGGCTCTTGTGAATCATGCTGCTAGAATCATGGATATGCATGTATCACTCTAATATTCTGATTTGAATTCCTTTGGAAAGATACTCAGGAGTGGTATAGCTGGATCACATGGTGGTTCCATTCCCAGTCTTCTGAGAAATCTCCGCACTGATCTCTGTCCGTAGTGTCTGTACTAGTTATGGAACTAGAGAATATTATGCTAAGTGAGATTAGCCAGTCTCAGAAAGTGAATAATTGTATGTTTTCTCTCAGATGTGGATGTTAGAGAGAAATTAGGTAACAAAAGAGACCTCAGATAAAGGAGTAGAGACTCCAGTTGCGCGATGGAGGGGTCTTAGGGGAGCAAGGAGAGGGGATGGAGACATACTGAAGGTAACAGTTTAAATAACTGGACGTTTTATTAGTGACATGTCATATCAGTGACATGGAAGGGGCAGGGGAAGGAGTGGGATGGGGTCCAGAAGGAAACATACCAAGTGTCGTGTGCATATATAATCCTATCACATGCTGACTCATTGTGATGTATAATTACAATACACCAATAAAAGTATATTAAAAAAAGAACACTTAACATCTGCAAAATTATTTGTTGCTGTATAAGGTACCATTCACAGGTTCTGGGAGCTAGGGCATGGGTGTCTTCTGGGGGATTGTTATTCAGCCTACCACTCCGACTAATCATGAATGTTACAGAACAGCTTATGTTAACAGCTTAGCCACTTGTGTATGTCGTTGTTGTTATTCTGACTCCTGATCATAATCACTGGCTCTATCGCCACCTCCAAGGGTTACTAGACCGAGGAGAGAGGAGTTACCTAACAGCTTAAGTCTTCACAGCAGTGTTGTGCAATCATTTTTAACGTGCTTGTGCACATTAAACTCCTTGCCCATATCTGAACCTTCATTTTCTCTATGCTCATGCAGTTGACTTCCAGTTTAGATGATGAATGTGTGGTTGCCCTTGGTCAGCATTTACTTACAAGGCTACAGCCCACCCTGTGTCCACATCTTCTAAAGGCACTGGGGCTCATCTTGTAGCAAGAGAAATTTGGGTGGAAGGTGCAGAAGAACCCATGATAGAGGCGCGTGATGGGTTAATAAACTCTTCTCAACCTGTTAAAAAACAGGTTGCACATTCTTTGACTTCTGAATGAAGATCTACGGTTCAGGGGAGGTGAGGAGGGGTGCAAACGGGGAAGAAGGGCTGATGGTCCCTCGCAGCCCAAATGTGGCAATCGGGTGTCGGCGCCATGATGGGGCAAGTATACCGGTCCCAAGCGTCCCTCGGCCCCTCTGGGGCACAGGAAGTGCTCCTTTACACAGGGAGGGGCAGGTGCTGGCTGTGACTCCGCCATATACAAACCCAGAGACATTGTATGTCTCATGAAACCCCAGGGATCTTTACCAAAGGCTTGAAGTTCTCTTGTGACTTGAAAATTAGACACTAAGGTATCCCTCCATTATTTTGAATTTAGTTTTTTTTTTTTTCTCATTCCCCTGCCTGAGCCAGCTCACTCTACTAACACCCATTTTGGATGTTTGCACAAGCATTCTCTAGCCACTGAGGACTGGAACCTCCTTTCCTAAGCTTCCCACCTCCTCAGTCCCCTTAGATGGGAGGCGGTTGGCCTGGTGATGGGACTGTAGGACCTGGAGGAGACAGGGAGACCAAAAGTAAAAATTGGGTTGGAACCAGGCTCTTCTGCTTATTGCTGTAGGACCTTGAGCCTGTTTAATCTCCAACAAGTCAGGGTAACAGAGGACCTACCCTATAGCGTTGCCATGACAACAGCGTGCAAGAACAATGCTAGTCATTAGTGTGTTGCACTCCGGGGAGGCCGTGATCACCCAAATCAGCACCTCTGATTTAGGTCGTCTTAAATCAGTAGTTTTCAAACATTTTAGCCATGACCCACAGTGACCAATTTGTGATATAACATTACAAACACACCCATAACATTAAAATATATTGATGAAATACCCTGATATTTTCTATTATTTCCTTATGTATTGCAGAAAAGAAAAGTTGGGTTTAAGCTATGAAATTGATTTCACGACCCACCAACAGGCAGTCTCACAGTTTCCAAAAGCATTGCTCTAGAGATAGTCGTGACTGCAGTCTCTACCTCCTCTCAGTTCATCAAATATCTCATTATCTCTACGCTCTCTAATGTAGCATTAGCACCCACCACCTTCATTCGCATCACACTTTACAATTCCAGGTACTTCTGCATACAGCATCTCACTTAATCCTCTCTGTCCTCTGTCCTTGGAGGGAACTGACATCTCTAGCTTCGTTTTACCAACGAGGAGATTCAATTCAGTCGAGTCGTGCGTTTTGTCCAGGATCATGTACCTAGAAGTGATTGAGTCCAACTCTCCATGTTCCGATCCAGTGTTCTCTACACAGGACAACGAGTTGGTGGAGGAAGGAACTCGTGTTTTTAGGACTAAATAAGAATATAGAATGGATTATAGTCACGGCCAAGTCTTCTATTTTGTGCTCTCCTTCATAAAACCACACACATGGAATGACTGCCAGGCATCTTTCTCTAAGAGGGTCACCTCCTAGAACCAATACTGCCATCTTACTGCATCACTACTCGTTCATTCATCCACTCAATAAATTCATTCATTCATTACTTCAAGAAAGAGTTATTGGGTTCCCTCCAAGTGCCAGGCACTATATGTGAATACCGTTGTGAACACGAGAAAATAAAATGTTCTCAGAGAAGGTACCATTTGAGCAGAGACCTAAATGAAGTGAAAGCAGAAACCATGTGGATTACTGGGGAGAATTTTCTAGAAACAGGGTCAAACTGGTTAGAGAGAGGGAGGCTGGCAAGTGACTGAGGAGGAGTTGGGAAGGGTTAGGGGGTTGAGGGCTCAGAAGGGGCTCCATTCTGTAAAACATGAAGCCGTTGTAAGGACTTTGGATTTTATTTATTTTGTTTTTCAGAAAAGAACTCTATGAGCCAGGCATGGTGGTGCACACTTGTAATTCCAGTACTTGGGGGGCTGAGACAGGAGGATCGCAGGCTCGTGGCCAGCCTCAGCAATTTAGCGAGGCCCTCTGTGACTTAGTGAGACTATTTCAAAATAAAAAATAAAATGTAGCTTGGGGGGAGAATGGGAGAATGCCTGTGGGCTCCTTCCCTAGTACAAAAAAAAAGAAGAAGAAGAAAAACTCTATGGAATAATTTTTAAAAAAATTTATGCTAGGCGTGGTGGCGCACGCTTGTAATACCAGTACTTTGGGAGGCGGAGACCGGAGGATCCGGGTTCGCAGCCAACCTCAGCGTGCATGCCGCACACGATCTCTCTCTCTATCTCTCTCTTTCTCTCCTTAGTGAGGCCCTCTGCAACTTTGTGAGACCCGGTTTCAAAAATAAAACATAAAAAAATAGGGCCGGGGGTGTAGCGCGGAGGTAGAACGCCCCTGCGTTCAATCCCCGGTACCGCAAAAAAAAAAAAATTATTAGATCATCTTTCTTTTCATACCAACTTATTTGTGCACTAGTAGTTTACAAGGTTGCTCTAGCTGTGAGCCCGCATCATTATTGTTAGTGATAAAAATCTAAGTTGGGGCTTGAGAAGAAAACACACCCACGCAACCCATCCTCATTCCTTCTGTGCGTGCTCGTATCCCCAGGCTCCAGCTGACCCTGTGCGCGACAATCACTTAACTTTTAAAGAACTTTGGTCTATCTGTTCATTCTTAGCTAAAAATAACTCATTGGTTAAGAACCATCAAAAGTGAGAATGTGTCACAGAGAAGGTCAGGGTAAGTGAGGGTAAGCCCGGGCTGTGAGAAGTCTGACTTGACATTTAGCAGGTGTGAGCTCAGGGCACTAGGAACTTGGTGTGTACGGATTACCTGGGGTTTTAAGTAGGTCTTTCTTGTAGCTCATCCAGCAGAGCTAATTTTCCCTTTTGCAATCCTAACTGTCCTTGTCTTCTGATTTAAAGAGTACGTACACCTTTAGATACTTCCTGGAGTTCAGTCATCTGTGTCCCTCTCTAAGAATGAAAATCACCTTACGCACAGTGAATCGTTAGTAGGGAGAGCTTAAGGTACATCATTTGGGTAGACCTGAACAGGCCTTATCTCTTGTAGTCCTTAAAATACCCTGATAAGCAAGGGACTAATAGGAACCTCCTTTTATAGAATAAGAAATCAAGGCACAGGATGGCTAAATCATGTGTCTAAAATGAGGGGCAGAGTCTAGATTCAAACTCAGAACATTCTCTATTAGCGTGACTAATTCCAGGGCCGGATGCCCCAGGGTATGTTTTAATTGGTTTATAGGGAAAGGAAGGGTGATGAGTTTGAGCAAGAGCGCGGAGGAGGCTCCTGTTCTCCTTGGCACTAAGTACTCCTGCGATTCCCTTTCTGTTGTCTTTCCCTTTTCTCTAGGACATGTTTTATGTTTTAGCTCATTTTCTCTGTATCCTCGCTCCCTTTCTCCTTCTTCCTCCCTCAGAAATAAAGCTCAGTATCCGGAAGCACTCTGATGAACACAGGAGGTAAGTGACAGGAATGTCTTCACTCACAGGCTGGCCAGGGTAGGGCAGTAATGCATCTGTTCATCGGCTATCTAGACAGCGCCCCCTACAGGCAGTCCTCAGGCCTGTGTGGCTTCACTGCGTCTGTAAATTGCCATTATTCCCAGGGACCTGGGTGGACTCCTGGTACAAGAGACCAGAGAGGCGAAAAGACTGCTCAAGGTCACAAAACTCGCTAATGGAGAGCCAGGAGGAGGACTGGGGCTCCCGATTCTCAATCCCATGCCCTTCCCACTATATAACACTGCCTCTAAAATGTGCTCTTTAACATATAACAGAAACTTTCAGCCAAATGAACCATTCTTGATGGTGAGCCTCTACGTGGCCTTCATTTAGAAGCGAAGGGTTCTGAAGATGAGGGAGGCAAATGGATGGCATTTTTTAAAGTTCCCATTATGTAAGAAGTGGTCTACTCCAGTTGTTTTTAAGGGTTTCCATGGAAAACACATGAACAGGAATTATTACTCATCGGACATGGTGGTGCACGCCTATAATCCCAGCACTTGGGAGGCTGAGACAGGAGGATGGTCGATTGAGGCCATTCTCAGCAAATTAGTGAGATTCTATTTCAAAATAAAAAATAAAAATAAAAGGGCTGGAGGTATAGCCTGAAGGTAGAATGCCCCTGGGCTCAGTCCCTGATATTAAAAAGAAAAAAAAAAAGACGACTATGGTGGCACATGCCTGTAATCCCAGTACCTAGGAGGCTGAGACAGGAAGATTGTAAGTTTGAGGCCAGCCTCAGCAACTTAGTGAGACTGTCAGCAACTTAGCGAGACCCTGTTTCAAAATAAGAAATAAAATAGGCTGGGGGTATAGCTCAGAGGTAGAATGATGCCCCTGGGTTCAATCCCCAGTACCAAAAAAAAAAAAAATCATCTCCTATGATCAGTCTGGACAAACAAGTTTTGATGAGTTGGGAGAATGGGAGGTAGTCTGGAGAGCACATCCTCTTTCCTTCTCAGCAAAGGCTCTGCACTGAGAAGCCCTGGGTCTCTCAGACATAGAAAAGGGCCCAGAGAACCTACTGGAAGAGGAAGCTTCTAGAATGAAAGGTAGCCAGGCGTGGTGGCGCACGCTTGTAATCCCAGTACTTTGGGAGGCAGAGACCGGAGGATCCGGGTTCATGGCCAGCCTCAGCTCTCTCTCTCTCTCTCCCCCCCCCCATTTAGTGAGGCCCTCCGCAACTTCATGAGACCCGGTTTCAAAATAAAGTATAAAAAATAGGGCTGGGGGTGTAGCGCAGAGGTAGAACGCCCCTGGGTTCAATCCCTGGTACCACACACACACAAAAAAAAATAGAATGAAAGGTAGAGTAACCAAGACAATCCCACTGTACAGTAGCCCTCCCCACGTCAGTATAGACGGATACTTTCTCCATCGGGTCATCCTGGGAATCCCCCAGTCGCTGGTCTGTGTCCAGGATCGTGGGTCAGAACACCACAGGACTGACCCCTGGGTGTGCGTACTGTCCTTCCCGGTCATCTCTACCTCCCACCCCGTAACGACCCAAGTGCTTTAAACTATCCTGGAGAAATCCACGCTGCTCCTGGGCTGAAGTACACTGGGCACATTCTTGAACCGAGTTCAAACTAACAGGATTTCCCTAAAACAAGCAACTCCCTGGCTGCCCTGGGAAGCAGTGCGACTACTGGGGTGGGGGGGGTATTAACATAGTCAGAGCAACGTGGCTGTGGTCCAGGAAGAAAATGTATGTGCTTAAAAAAAGAAAAAAGCTGGCTCAGAGTCTTGGGAACCCCATAATCAGAAGCATACTCATTCTGACGGTTTCAAAAGCCCCAACACCCACCTCAGCGCGACCTGGCAAGGGTTCAGAGAAATCCGCCCCCTTTTGTCTTTTGGATGGAATGCAAGAGCCATAGAAGACTTCCTGCCCAGAAGGCAGAGAAAGGGCAGGCCTTTGCCACCCCAGCCCAGCGAGGTCCGGGACGTCGAAGGCCATCCTTCCGTTCATCTCTGGGCGCTGCGATTTCATCTTAGGGCAGGAGGTGCCCCGTGCTCATTCTATGTGGCGCCCGAGTCGCTGCAGATCTGCTGTCTAATCTCCAGCCAGGCTTTTTATGGGTTTGTGTTTGTTTTGTTTTCTCCTGGGGGAGAGCTACTCACAGGTTGGAGTGTGGGTGGCTCCCATCAGGACTGGACATGTAGGGACGGAGCAGAAACAGAGACAAGGGGTCTGCAGGCCAGGGGGGGAGGAGTCTGTCTCCTCAGAGGCCCAGGCAAGCCCGCGCCCAGCCAGCAGCTTGGTAAAGGCTGGACAGGGCAAACATGTTTTGGCGGTCAGAGCAGGCAGGTCAGGACCCCAGGTGGCTGTGCACCTTGAAACAGCAGCAGCGGCTGTTGGAAAAGTCAGCCTGGGTCTAAGCAGAGCTGAGTCACATCTGGCTTGTGACTGTTGCTAGTAGGCTGGGCACAGGGCTGGGCCTCGGGGGAGTCTTCCTCTGTCTTTAATGAGCCAGAGACTGAGGTTTGAGGTCTGGGAAGAGGGAGAGCCTTACGGCTACTAACAGACTCTCTCCTGTGGTCGCTAACTTACACTGCCGAGAGCTTCCATTGTGGCTGCTGGGTTTGCAGGCCACTTTGGTAAAGGAAAACGAAGAAGTCGTCTGCCTGTACAGTCTGTTATGATCCACATTTTCTGAAACTAGAAATGCCAGTGGAAGATTTTAAAACATTGGAGCTACACCAAGCCAACTCCGCGGTGGTGGTGGTGGTGAAGACTCTGGGAAATGAATGCTTCAACCATTTCCTTAGAAATCTTGATTTTCTAAAACTGGCTGAACCTTGGGGCAAAGCTGGTGTTGCAAGTCTGGGAAGAGCAGCCAGCCTGCCTTTGCAGACAGTGGTTCTGATCTGTGCATGGGGCTGGGACTTCAGCTTTATTCTTTGAAAGACTTATTTTGAGCCGGGCAGGTGGCACACTCCTGTAATCCCAGTACTTGAGAGGCTGAGATAGGAGGATTGCAGGTTTGGAGCCAACCTCTGCAAGTTAGTGGTACCCTGTTTTAAAATAAAAAATAAAAAGAGCTGGAGTTGTTGTTCAGAGGTAGAATGCCCCTGGGTTCAATCCCCAGTACAAAAGAAAAAAAAGTCTTACTTGGGGCATACAGCTTTCTAATGATGACCAAGCACAAGCATGTACTGCACCTACAGCAAAGTTTCTAAACCAGTGCTTAGTTAACACATCAGTGGCTACTTCCAACCCCAAACTAACCATCTATGCATCCTTGCAATCGTCCATTCAACACCCACGGAAAGCCTTCTGTTTGTCAGAACCTACCGGGTGCCGAGGAAAGACCCAAAGCTGATGAGATGAAGTAGATTCAGGATCTGAAGGGACCTCGTAGAGTAACAGGGTCAATGTCTCTGTATCTGTCAACATTCTCCACAGCCACAATCTAAAAGATTGACCGAGTAACTTAGAGGAAAGAAGATTTATTTTCTTATGGTATCGGGTTCAGTCCATGTGAGGTCGGGGACCGCGGATCTCAGGGCATGGCGGTGGGAGGCAGAGAGAGGGAGAGCAGATGGGCTGTGCTCCTCACATCATGGAGGCCGGAAGCAAATGAAGGGAGGGGGAACTATATATAATCCTCAAGGCTGCACCCCCAGGGATCCACCCCCGCCAGCCACATCCTACCAGCTCAGGCCACTACCTGGATCTATCCACTGCTGGGATGACAACCCTCACGACTCAATTACATCAACTCTAAAGACCAATGTATGAGCTCTTCAAGGGGCCGTTCTATATCTAACCAGAACAGCCTCGCTCGGAGAAAGAAGGAAGGAGAGAGAAGATCCAGAGATCTCTTGACTATGCAGGACAAGGCAACCTCAGACATTTAGGAGATTAGATTAATACCTGGTCAGGGCACACTGGGCTGATATGAATGGTGAGAAGGTCTAGCCTGAGGAGAATGGGGTTGGGACTCTGAGGAGAATGTGGTCTCCTCCCCAGGAGTGACTGTCACCGCCATCCTCTATGAATGGTCCCAGTGATGGGGATTACCATGGGGATCTCCTTGAAGAGCTCTGTCTTATATTTAGGAACACTACTACTACCCAACTATAGAAAGATTCTAGTCCGTGATGAATTTATCTGGCTCTTTTGATCGGAGTAGGCAGCTCTAAGTGAGGCCGGTCAACTTCCCTGTGCTCTAGTGGCCAGGGCTGATCCCAGAATGCGCCTGCATGTGACAACATTTGACTACTAGGCTGGAAGTTCCTTGAAGTTGGTGCCATTTTTATTCATCCTGTATCCCCAGGACCTAGCAGATAGTCAGTATATGCCGGTGAATGTGTGGAGGATATGAAATTTGACTAAGACATCGTGGAAGGGCTGAGTAAAACCCATGACTGTGGCTGAGAGACTCCCCTTCCTGGGTTAGGGGAACTTGAATCGACTTCTTTCTTCTCTAACCCCAAGCCCCCACCAAAGGCTGGGTACAGGGGGACCATTCGATTTTCCTCTTCTGCAGTACTTTGTGTATTGTTGTCTACAAGTAATAAAAAAAATGATGCTAGTCCAATAGTCCAAGTAGCTTAAAAATCGTGGAAGGAAGTCACTTTTGGCAAATTCTAATCCCTAGGGCCGAAAGCATCTGTATCAGCTAGTGTCTCTCCAGAAAAAACAAAACCCATGTGGAGCAATTTAATAGAGGAAATTTAATCTGGGAAATTAGTTACAAAGGTTTTCAGAAGAGTTGAAAGAGCAACCAGGGAAGGCAAGTCGGCCCCCAAGATTAACAATTGCGGAAAGCCACTATTTCCCAAGGACCAGAAGAACAAAGGGATTATCTGAGCCCAAGAACCTGGGTCCCCGTTGGAAGCTGGTTCTAGAATGAGTCCAACTGGTCCTGTCCTGGATGGGGAAGATTTGGTCCCAAGTGCAGAAGGGGTGCGAAGCCTGTCTTCTCTTTTCTGCCCATTCTCCGGTCTCTTGTCTGTGTTTCTTGCTGGCCAAAGGAGCCGGAAGCACTGAGGGACCTTGGTTGATGACAGGGGTCATCCCCGTATGAATCCAAGGAAGAGTGGGAAATGGTAGTGACTGGATCCAAGGGCAAGCAAGCAGATGACCAAGCAGGATGACATCTCTGCATCCACAGCCTCCTGGCACTCCTGCCAGCCTTCCTTTGCAGTGTGGATTTAGAGACTATGGGTCACCTTACCAAAATGGCGGCCCCTGGAGAGGGTCGTACCGAGCCATTTCCCTTTTTCTCCCATGTTGTAGCTTTCTTGGAGGATATTGAGACTGCTTACTGAAGCCACTAAACTCCCAAACCAGCCTCACACTTGACACTGAAATTTGCATGGGTGGAGTACCTGTGAGGGAGCTCCTAGCTGTGGGAACACTTGACCCCCCAGCGAAGCTGGGTGTGCTCGACTCCTCCATTTGCCTTCGTCAGTGGGTGGAGGGGAGCAGGAGGGAGAAGAGGGACTTAGAATTCAGATTCACACAGCCAGGTATGGTGGCACATGACTATAATTCTAGTACTTGGGAGACTGAGACAGGAGGATTGGAGGTTTAAGGCCAGCCTCAGCAACTTAGTGAGACCCTGTTTCAAAACCAAAAATAAAAACGGTTTGGGAGTATAGCTTGGAGGTAAGAATGCCTCTGGGTTCAATCCCTAGCACCCCTTCCCTAAAAAGGAATTCAGATTCACAGGTCTTCTAAGTCCTGATTCCTAGACAATGAAGCCAAGCAGATCTACAAGAGAGAAATGGGGGACCCGAGAGGCTCACCTGAACTGCAGGTGCCACTGTTGGGAGGAGAGTCCCGGTTGGGGTTCCGTTTTGTTTGGTGGTTCTGTGATCATATAGTCAGTCAACTGCCCTGCATCTGCCGGGTTTGATCAAGGAAGCTGAGTCACTGGGAGTTGTAACTCACATGGATCCGAGGTATGGTATGGATCCATGTATGGTAAGGAGGGACATTTGATAGGGATTACACTGCACGCTTCTGTAGGAACTGGTAAAGAGGCCCGTGGAAGGCTGTCGCCTGGGTGGTGGTGGGATTGATGTCGCTGCAGGTCAGTGGGGTCAGCAACTGGGAAGAAAGGGCGGGGTGTGAAGGGGGAGAGCCAAGGGCAGACTGGACTGTACCTGCCCAAAGCCCGTGAAGACAAACTGAACGTACGTGTGCTATGACGCGCCATCTTCGTCCACTTGGGCTGCTCTAACAGGATACCTGGGTAATTTATAAACGACGGGAACTTACTTTGTACAGTTCTAAGGGCTGGGAAGTCTGAGACCTAGGCGCCAGCAGATTTGGTGTCAGAAGGTCTTGTTTTCTGCTTCCTGGATGGTGTCTTCTAGCTGGGTCCTCACATGGCGGTAGCGGCAAACACACGCCCTTCAATCTCTTTTGTAAGGACACTATTTTCCCAAAGGCCCTGTGTGTGTGTGTGTGTGTGTGTGTGTGTGTGTGTGTGTGTGTGTGT
>PVJS01009179.1:0-51044 GCA_004027185.1 Glis glis
AACCACTTTGGAAAACAGTGTGGAGGATCCTCAGAGGAATGGGAATGAACCTACCATATGACCCAGCAATACCACTTCTAGGCATCTACCCAAAAGAACTGAAACCAAACTACCAAACTAATGCATGTGTATCTATGTTTATGGCTGCACAATTCACAATTGCCAAACTTTGGAACCAGCCAAGGTATCCATCGACAGATGAATGGATCACAAAACTATGGGATATGTACACAATGGAATTTTATGCAGCCATAAAGAAGAACAAAATTACATCATTTGCAGGGAAATGGAGGGCACTGGAGAACATTATGCTAAGTGAGGTTAGTAAATCACAAAGAGTGAAAAGTCAGGTTTTCTCCCTAATATGTGGAAGCTAGGGAGAATGGGACTTAGAAGGAAATCCAGACAAAGAAGGAGAAAACTTTAGTTGAGCAAAGAAGGTGACCTAACTGAGGGAGATGGGAGGGGGGAAGAGGGAAATACACTAATGCACATGATGTATATAAACAAACTTACCAAAGTCGATCACTATGCTGAACTTGGGAAGGAGGGAAGGGGGAGGGAATAGGGTGGGGTTTGAGGGAGGGCTAAATGAGCAATGTGTGCATGCATGCTTCTCATACCCTGACACTTACCAAAATGTATAACCACAATGCACCAATAAATATAATACATTAAAAAAAGATTATCTAAAAAAAAAAAGCCTTCCTCAAGCCCCAGCTGCTTGCAGTGCATGCCTAGGCATGGCGTGGAGTCGCGTGTGCACGGTGGGTACACGCACAGCGCCAAAAGAACTGGCTACATGAGATGTGTGCCAAGCCCAGCCAAAAGACGGAGAAACCACACCGTAATTTAAAGAGCAAATGCTTCATATAAAGAATTATTAATAGAGGATTAGTACCTAAGAAAAGATGAAAGAGAATGCTAAAGAATGCCCTTTGGTGGAGGGAGGGGACCCAATGAAGGAGCAAGTGAAAGAAGACTCCCCAGGCAAGGACCTAGACTTTGTGGAGAAGGTGCAGATACTGCCCACTGAGAGAGCTCTGGGATGCCTGCACCAGAAATGATTCATAGTCACCAAGCTGAGGCTGGAGGGAAAACACCAACTCGCTGCTGGAGTGCAGTTGGACCAAGGCTGGCTGGAGAGATGGCAGGCTGAAGGTGAGCAGGGTCAGGGCTCTGTAGGCACAGAAACCACAGAAACCACCAAGTAGCCACAGAGAAACCAGGGAAAGAAAGAAACCAGTGTCTCTACAGCACCCTCTACTGGCAATGGGAAACATTACACACTCCAGACCAATAGCCAGCAGGGCAATGAGGGGTGATGGATTTGAGGAGGAAGGCCCAACAGGATTCACACAAGATCCACTGGTGAAGTAAATGGAATAAGATGTATTAGAATTGCTTTTCAGACTGTGAAGTTTTCCTTGACAGTAGTTTTAAGTAAGTGTTTTTATTCAAAAACATCATTGGAATTGCTGCTTATGATAAAACCAGGTGTGTGTGTGTGTGTGTGTGTGTGTGTGTGTGTGTGTGTGTGTTACTGGGGATTGAACCCAGGGGCCATCTACCTTCAAGCCACACCCCCAGCCTTATTTTATTGTTTGTTTGCTTATTTTCTTTGAAATGGGATCTTGCTAAGTTGCTGAGGGTCTTGCTAAGTTACTGAGGCTGGCCTCAAACCTGAGATCCTCCTGTCTCAGCCTCCCAAGTATTGGGATTACAGGTGTGCACCACCATGCCTGGCTACAACCAGATCTTTTACTGACATCATTGATTGATTAGATTTGGGGAACTACCTTCAGCACATTGTCTTCCTAAACAGGGCTTGTTTTCTGTGTGCGAACGTTGTGAACTGAGTCCCCTGTCCACACACATCTTCTTTTATTGCCCTTTAGTGGGAACGAAGTCTTTCTCCTGCAATGATACATGCAATATATTCATTTGAATACACAGAGGAGCAGGGCTCCGGCATATCTTTAGTTCTTTTGCAGCAAGTTTCAGTAGTCACTGGGGACAATGAAGAAGATGGCCTGGGTACAAGGTGGACACGCTATTGTCACTGCTTCTTCCCTCACAGCCATTCAGAAAATGGCAGCCCTGTCTCCCAATCTAGTTCGCACAGAGTTCATTGCAACCATATCACCAAGTTGATGTCCTGTGATTTAGCACACTTTCTGTCTTACCTTCCGCTCCAGTGATGTGACTGTCAATTAAAATATCTCCTTGAGATGTCTTTGTCATATATTCATCCAATTAATTAACCTTTCCCCCAAATAAATTAATCTCTTGACCTATCAGTGTGCTTCTGACTATTAATTTATTGTTTCCTCCCATTGATGTTCATAGTCACTCACGACTCTTAAAAATAGAAAAACAATTTGTCATAGGGTCTGCTGATGGGTCAGGACATCCTTCTTACTGACTCCTCCTTCATGCTTCAAGAAGCTTCTAAGGTCAGCAAAAGGATGCATTCCTGGTACAGCATCAACTCACAGGCACGGAAACCCAAAGACAACAAGAGGTGACTATGGACGGGGACATACATCTGTTTTGAGACTTGGAAACATGGCAGAACAATTGGCATTCTGAAGGAATCGTGTCACGGTGATTGAAGAGTGGCTACATGGCTGCTGGTTGAGCCCTCGGAGGAGATGATGGATAGGGGGTATTGTATTGTACCAGGTGGCTTCTAGAACCTTTCCTGAGCCAGTCAAGGTGGAGAACACCTGTAATCCCAGTACTTGGGAGGCTGAGACAGGAGGATCGCAGGTTTGAACCTAACTTCAGCAACTTAGTGAGACCCTATTTCAAACTAAAAATAAAATAGGACTGGGAGTGTAGCTCAGAGATACAATGCCCCTGGGTTCCATCCCCAGTACCACAAAATAAATAAAGTAATGAAATGGTTTGATATGCTCCAATCCTTGCAGAAATGAGATAAAAGCAAAGCTTAAAAAATTTTCATGAATCACTTGGAGTCTACTCAGATGTGATGAAAATTAAAATTGATAGTCCATAGAAGAAAATAAAGCAATTGTCTAGTCACAAAAATGAGAAAAAAAAATTGGATAGTAGATAGTCGAGTAGCATATGCCCCAACTCACAAAGCTTAAAGAAACTCAGCTTCTAGAATCACGAGCGAGAACTGCATCGTCACCTCCCTTTGATGCTTGGGCTGATTCCTCACCTGAGTCTTTCCAGTGTTGGGCAGAGAGGATGAGGCAAGAGAGAGCAGTTAAACAGAAGGTGAATCGAGATGGCAAGTAGCAGAATCGAGAAGGATGCCCACCACGTGCTCCCGGATGCCTGCGGCTCTGGGGAGATGCAGGTGGTACCATTGGGTTTATATGAATGGGCCTCTGTGTTGGAGTTCAGTGCCTTTCTTCCATGGTTTTACTGTTTCCTCTTCTTTTCATATCAACATACAATGACTTTTATTGATGTCTGCTATATGACAAACTTATTAAGTATATGCTAATCTTTAATCCTTCCAACAAGTTTATAAGATGTACTTTATTATCCTTTTATCACAAATAAGAAACAAGAGACTGAGAAACTGCAATTTCCACAACTAGGAAGCACAGTCCTCTTTCTCTGACTCCAGAGACCACACTCTGCCCAACTCTGCAGTGTCCCTCCACCTCTCAGACCCTCCTAGATGTTTGTCAGTACACACCTAACCCTGTCCCGAACCTGAACTTGGGAAACACATCTTATTAGTAAGCAAATACATTTGTAAAGCCCCTTAAAAGTGGAAGTGCAGCCAGGTGTGGTGGTGCACACCTATAATCCCAGTACTTGGGAAGCTGAGACAGGAGGATTGCAAGTTCGAAGTCAGCCTGGGCAACTCTGCAAGACCCTGTATCAAAATGAAAAATAAAAAAGGGCTAAATAAAAATAAAAATGTAGCTTAGTGGTACAATGCCCCTGGGGGCATTCAAACAACTAGAAATGGAACGACCATATGACCCAGCTATACCACTCCTTGGTTTCTTTCCTAAAGAACTAAAGTCAGAACACTATAGTGATACACGCATATCCATCTTTATAGCAGCGGGATTCACAATAGCCGAATTATGGAGTCAACCTAGGTGTCCATTCACAGATGAATGGATAAAAAAAATGTGATATATACACACAATGGAATTTTACTCGGCCATAAAAAAACACAAAATTTTATCATTTGCAGGAAAATGGATGGAACTAGAGAACATTATGCTAAGAGATAAGCCAGTCTCAGAAAGTCAAGGATCATATGTTTTCTTTCATATGTGGAAGCCAGAGAGAAAATAGCTAATGTTTATTATGTGCTTACAAGGTTAAGAGATACTATACTCAAGTCTTTATATATCAATTCATTTTGTCCCGACAATAATCCTATCAGATAGTTACTGCTATAACTTCATTTCATAGCTGAGGGCACTAAGAATTAAATGAAGTTAAATAATATACCCAAAGCCCAATCCCTAGTGTAGCTGAGCTAGGATTTAAATCCAGTTATATTGATTCCTGACTCCTAACCCTTTGTCCCCCAGTATGTCCTTGCCTTGTGCTTGTCTATTGCTGGTATTTGTCTTCAGGTTGTAAGGCTTTGCAAGACGGCCAAAATCTGTCAACTGGATTTCTACCCTCCACACAACAACTGGGATGGAACCTGGTGCAAAACAGCTGCTGTAAATGTCACCAAGAGACCACATAATCTAGGGAGTAGCCATTATTCCCACAGGGAGTGATAAAAAGACAAGTCATTCAAAAGTTTCTCATAACACCATTAGCATCTAAAGCAAAGAACTAAAATGTCAAGTCATCCACTCCAAAAGATCTTTTGTGTTTGTAGATTCCCCATCAACCATGAACGAAGACTGAATGAAAACAGGATTTTGACACGGTGCAATATCTGTGTTCCAAAACGGTCCCTAGAGTCAGGCAGGAACTCCACTCCGCACATTTCATATACTCTCTTTAGCCACTACTAACCCCCTTCCTTCACGTAGCCCTCTGAGGAATCTTATGAGGATCTGTATGCCTGAGAGTGTTGGTTATCCTGAAGATTAATAACCTAAGCACACACCATTTCCATCCCAATTTCTCAAAGAACGGAAGTCAAAGGAAATGGCACTTTTCTGAAAGCTTAGGGTCTCTGGATCACTCAGAGTCAAAGCTCTGATGTGGCTGGTAGTCAATAAAACAGAAATACACACAAAGCTTCTCTTCCTCTATCCCAAACCCAGTAACACGGCATTCACACACACGCATTCAAGACCGGCGGCCACCTTTCTCTTCAGTCTGCCATCAAAGCAGGCACAAGCTAACCGTGAGTCTTCTTGTCCCACTTGAACTTTTCTGAGTGAAACATGAATTTGTTGTTTTTTTTTTTTTTTGAGGTCCCATATTCTTAAGTTTGCTTCTGGAACTTTTTTTCCTTTTTTTTTTAAACTTGAGACTTAAAAAGTTTTTTTGCCCTGCTTTCCTTCCTGTGCCCTCCCTTCCTGTGGCCCTCTTCCACCCTCTCTTCAGTCCATCCCTACCCTCTCAGTTGAAATATCAACACCAGAGAGTTGGCTTAAATGTGAGATAAAATATTTCCATCATCTGCTCGGAGACCTCTGCCAAATATCAAGGTTGTTGACCCACGTGGAGTGTAAATACACTTTGAAAACCATATGTCAAGGGACCTCGGCTCACATGATTCACTCGGGCCTGCTCAGCACTGGCGCTCAGAGGCCACAGTGGAGCAAAGCTACATCATGCGGCTGGCTTCTTAACTGCCCTAAATAAATTCAGAAAGACCAATTCACTTGATGTGGTACACCTATCGAAAAACAAACAGCTGAAGTTTTCCTTTACAGAGAGGATATTTGACGGGGTGAAGGAGACTTCAGTTTCTTCTAAGTAATCATCTGTATTCATTTTTCTATACTCTTTGTGGTGCAATGTAATTACACATCATAGGGAGATTCAAAGTGATACAGCCACACATGCATGCGTCACTTGGTGTATTTCCCTCCTTATACCCACCCCTGCTTCCCCTCCCCCCCCGTACATGTTGGTGAGATTGGTAGTGAAACTTCATATGGACGTAACCTTATTTGAACTGTTCCCTTCCTCAATCTTCGTTTTTCTCCTCCCTCCCTCCTTCCCATAATCCCCTCCCACTATTTTACTGTTTTCTCTCCTCATTTGAAGACCCTTTCACTTTCTATTTTTGTTCTAGCTTCCACGCACAAGAGAAAACATTTGACACTTGACTTTCTGAGATTGGCTCATCTCACTTAGCGTAACATCGTCTAGTTCCATCCATTTTCCCAGAAGTGACATAATTTCGTTTTTCTTCATGGCTATATAAAACTCCATTGTGTGTATATGCCACATTTTTGTTATCCACTCATCTGTTGTGTATTCATTTTCTTTTGTGTGTGTATGTGTGGTGCTGGGGATTGAACCCAGGGTCATTCTACCTCCAAGCCACGCCCCCAACCCTATTTTATTTTTTATTTGGGAACAGGGTCTCACTAAGTTGCTGAGGGCCTCGCTAAGTTACTGAGGCTGGCTTTGAATCTACAATCCTCCTGTCTCAGCCTCCCAAGTATTGGGATAACAGGGATGTACCAACACGCCCAGCTTGTGTATCCATGTCCAATAGTTATGATGGACTTCTATCTTTGCTGCAACCATTCGTAGATGGATAAGTGTGACAGACGGCTGCTGATGAGGTTCCAGTGATCCCTGAATCCTGAGGTTCATGTCGACATGGTATCCCCTCCTCCTGAGTCTGGGCCAGACCTAGTGACTTTCTTCTAACAAACAGAACACAACAAAAATGATGTGACATCACCTCCATTATTAGATACAAAAGACTGTGATTTGTGTACTTCTGGTATTTTCCCACAGGTTTTTCTCACCTACTTACTGGGATGGGAAGCATCTTAAGACAAGAGGATGGCCAACATCTAGCAAGGAGCTGAGGCCTTCAACCCAACAGAGAGCAGAGCTCTAACCCTGTCCTCAACCACTGAGCGAGCTTAGAAGCAGAGCCTGCCCCCGAAGCCCCTGGAGCTTGTCCTCGCTCTAACTGCAGCTATAACCACAGCAGCTACGCTCACCATGGTACAACAGAGCCCCGCCATGTCTTCACCACAGCCTGTGTGAGGCCCAGGCAGAGGCTCCAACCAAGCCACGCTCAAATTCCAGACCTACACAAACTAGGAACTAATGTGCTGTTTTATGCCACTAAGTTTGGGGACAATTGCCACACCGCAATAAGTAACTTTTATAGTAAAGATTGGAAAGAATGCCCTTAAATTGAGCAGAAGCCAAAACACCCTGTTCCAGGATAAAAACAGCTTAGAAGCCAGGCATGGTGGCTTCTAATAATCCTAGGACTTGGGAGGCTGAGACAGGAGATTTTCAGGTTCAAGGACAGCCCCAGCAACATAGCAACAATCTAATGAGACCCTATTTCAAAAACAAAAAAATAAAAAGGGCTGGGAGTGTAGTGTGGAGGTAGAATCCCCCTGGGGTCAATCCTCAGTACCACACACACACAAAAAAAAAAAAAAAAACTCGATGGTCATAGGGTTGCTTGGTGAGCATGTCATAGGTGGAAAGTCTTGACACTCAAAGCGATTTCATCCAGGGTTGAACAGCTCCTACTCTAAGGACTAGAAACAACGTTCTCTCCTTTGGACAGGACCAGAAAGCACTCTTGATTCAGGGGGGAATCATTTAGCCTGTCCAGCTACAATGTAGTTGATTAGACTTTTGCTTCCTGTAGTTATCGCTCAGTATGCATGACCCTGTGGCCACTTGATTGGCTGGCGGTCCCCGAGCCTCCTGCAGATGGTTCTGCTGTCCATCTTACGCTGATTGTCACCAGCTTCCATCTCAATCTTATCCAAATAACTACAATATTATTAGCTCCATTTGATGCATAAGGAAATCTGAGAGAGGTCACAGACATGTAATGAGAAGAGCTGAGAATAGAATCCAGTCTCAAGGACTCGTCCTTCAGCTGCTCAATGTCACTCCTTCCTGATTCTTCATATAAAGTGAATCTCAATACTTGTACTCTTTTGGTACTGGGGATGGAATCTAGGGGCATTCTACTTCTGAGCTACTCCCCCAGCCCTATTTTATTTTTTTTACTTTGAAACAGGGTCTCGCTAAGTTGCTGAGGACCTCCCTAAGTTGCTGAGGCTGGTCTCGAACCTGTGATCCTCCTGTCTCAGCCTCCCAAGTACTGGAATTACAGGGCGTGTACCACAATGCCTGGCTTGCATGTTTTGATAAATAAATGAGATGTCATATACAAAATACCAGCCTACACCTGCCATATTATAATTTATCAACAGCTCTTAATACTCTCTTACCTATTACCCTCACCTCTATTATGTCTTCCATAGTCTCTGTGATATGAGTGGAAGAAAATAGACTCTTTCCTAAAGAACTTAACATGATATGATAGAGTCAAAAAGTTCCCCAAACCTGAATGTAGTTTTGCATCCAGTGTTCAGTCCCATTTCAGCACAGATGAAGAAAGCGAAGAAGAGAAAGAGGAAAGAGAAAGGCAAAAGAAGAGAATGCTAGGGTTTTCCCTTTTTTTTTTTTTGTAACACAATCACTGGAAATAAGGAAAATAATAATAATTCTTATTTAACTATTTCTACAGTTACACAAATACCAAAGAATTATAGCACATTTCTCAAGGTCCAGGTTTGTTAAATTGATCAAAAGAATGTTGAGACGATGGTATTATCTCTTACAGTTGAAGATGTTTCTACTGGGAGCATAGTAAGGTACCTGGTGTTTATATTTAATATAAACTTTTAATTTATAAAAGTTTAATATAAACTTTTTTTCTATCTTTTACGTATCAGGGGAAAATTGAATAAAGACACTGTGATTTAGACTACCTCAAAATTTCTTAGCCGTAACTTGGTATACAGAAATAATTAGTAGTGGGAATGGAAATTCCCCACACTGGGAATTCTGCCTTTATTGCTATTAAATCCTCTTTACAGAGGTTGGGCCAGAAGGTCTTGGGACCACACGTTTCATTTCCCCCTCCCATCCCGTACCCACTTCTGATTCTAAGTACATTCTCTCTAAGAATAAAACCATCAGATGTAAATGGCACTTGTTGCCATAGCAGCTTAAATGTTCAGTTCTCCCTTCCTCCTCGCAAAGGGACTTTAATGCATTCAGTACCTTTCTTGGGGTTCACACATAAATTAGGAGCTAGGCTAGGATTAGCCTCAAGTACTCTCTCAACAATATGTACAAATTCATTGATCGTCAATATTCCAAATCATCATCAAATCACTTGTAGCAGGAGAAAAAGAATCAACCACATGATTGACCAATGGTTCCTTATTAGCATCCTCTATCGAGGGGCTCCACTGAGAGTTCTGTAGCAGGAGAGAACACTAATTGAGCCCAAGCTTTCTGTGCCTTAGAAGGCTGGTTACATCTCAAGTTAGATTTTCATTTTTGATTTCCTACAGTTTGGTTTAGCAAGCAATACCCCCTTAAGTGGTCCTCCTACTGACGAAGTCAGATAGTTACTTGCATATGCCTCCAAGTTCTCACGTCCCTTCCAATTCTGTTTTGTTTTCTCAGTGGACTGTCTTCTTGGTAGTAGAAAGGATTAAATCCTAACTAAAAGAGAAGTAGGATTCTTTCTTCGAATGGGTGATTTCTCTGTCTCTATCACAGAAACAAGAAAGGCCAGAAGTTCTACAGACTCTATGGCCACATGTATTGCTAAGTTTGCCTGTGTCTGTTCATTTCAAGGCATGGCTCCCTGAAGCCATGGAAAGTCAAGTGGAGAGATGGATTCCAAGGAAGGAAAGCAAAAATAACCAGGCAAACATGTCTACGCCAAAAAAAGAATGTATATAATGCTCACAGCAGCTTATTCATAATGATTTCAGACTGGAAACATCCCAAATGCTCATAACCAGGGGAATGGATGAACAAAGTGGACTCAGCAACAGAAAGGAATACTCTGCTAATTCATGCAACAGCATAGACGAGTCTTGAAAGGATTATACTGAATGGAAGAAGCATGTATATAATGATATGTATATGATTCTCTAGAAAAATCCAATCTAAGCTATAATGACAAAAATCAGATCAGTGGTTATCTATAGTCAAAAGAGGGAGAGGAGAAGATTAGAGACAAAGACAAGGGAACTTGGTGGGGTGGTAAAAATATTCTGTATATCAATGGTAGTTGTACTGTAGATGTATAAATTTATCAAAATTCATCAAAATGCTTAAAAGGATTGCTCTTTATTATATACAAATTATATCTCAATAAATGTGACTTTAAATGTATGCATACACATATATGCTGTTTAATTTCTTACTATCAAACTCTTATCAACACGAAAACTACCTTTTACCTGGGAGTTCACTTTCAAATGAGGAAACAAACTCAACCTAAAAAATTGTTAGATTCTCTGGATTAGACAATTTTTCCCTATAGCTGTCTGGATAATATCCCCAAAGATAAAGCACATCCTAATTCCTAAAACATAAAAATAGAAAAAGGGTCTAAGCAGATGTTGATTACGGATCTTACTGTGAACTAACCAGCCAAGATAAAAAATGAAATACAAGTCCTATTAAAGAGAGGCAGAGGCAGATTACAGGCACAAAGAGGGCCATGCAAAGACAGAGGCAGAGACTAAAGGGATGCAGCCACAAGCCAAGGAATGCTGGCAGCCACCAGAGGCTAGAAGAGGTAGAAAAAACTCTCCCCCGGAGCCTCTGGAAAGAGTGCAGCCCCGCTTGATTGGGCCCACTGGTGACTATTTGGGCCCTGGCTTCCAGAATTATGAGAGGGAAGAAATACTCTTATTTCCAGTGGTAATTTATTACAGCAGCCATAGGATACCAACACAACAGTTTTTATAAAATCTCAAACATTTGGAAGTTTTTTAATTCCATTCAATCAGACAAGGATTTAAGGAGTATTATAAACAAGGCCTCGGGAAGAACCCACCTTAAGTCATTTAGAACCAGAGGGAGAAAAGAGCTGCTAGAAGATAAAGCAGAAGAGGTAAGACTGCAATAGAGCAGCTACCCTAATGGGAAAGTGGGGGTGAGGGGATCTGACCAGAGGACCAGAAAATGTTTCAGGAAGTAGTTGCCTTCACGTTTTGACCTTGAAGAATTGCTAAGACTTCAGCAAAAGCTGACAAGATACCTGGACATTTTTGAGAGTCACGTGTGCAAGTTAAATTCATTTTAAACTTTTTTGGAGGACTCTTGATGTCATACATAGAGCTAGCTTGATTCACACACTGCCTGATGAAATCATGTGCTCCTCTCGGTATGGAAAACCTGTAACGTGGATGCCGTTCTTACATCCCAACACAGCCAAGATGCGGGCACCTCAGTGTTGCCTCCCCTGCAGGAGAAGTCCTGATGCTCGGGTGAACCCCGGTGTGATAGTTAATCTAATTTGTCAACTTGACCGGATCATGACACACCCAAGATCATGTGACTTTGGGTGTGTCAATAAGACAACTGGTTTATGTAACAGCAGATTAAACAGAAAGTCCTGCCCTAAATGTGGGCAGCAGGGTTCTGATAGGTGCAGGACTTAGATAAAAGAAGGAGAAAGCCGCGTACAGGGATGCGCGACTCTTTCCGAAGAAAACGCATCTGCTCTCGTCTGAGATCGTTAGCCTCCAACTTCGCCATTTCTCTGAAGAGCTTCTTGATCTTCTGCTCTCGTCTGAGATCGTCGGCCTCCAGCCCTTCGAACTGAAATTTCACCATCGTTTCTCCGAAGAGCTCTTAGACCGCTCTACCAGCTACTGGTTCCTCTGACTCTCCACGTGCAATTGGAACTCAGGATTACACTGTAAGCTGATCTGATAAACCCCTTTTTTCCATATACTCATTCTGTGAATTCTGTTAGTCTAGTGAACCCTGGCCAATACACCTGAGAACGGCACTCATTCTTCACGTCCTCCTCTCGCCAGCCTTTCACAGTTGTGACCCAGAGCAGAAGCCCGAGGTTTGGGAGTCAAATGTAGTCTCAGTATCTCAGAGACTCATTTTTCCAAAAGGAAGAATACACAGACAAGGTTGTAAAAGAATAAGAATAATAATGATGAAATGCAACATCTGAAGTGCACCACCACAAAAGATGTTTAAGGACTGGTGACCGACAGCAGCCGTACTTGAAATAAAAACCAGGTTCCAGGATTTACAGTTTAGTGAACTACAAAACTCCCATTCGTTTTCATCAAGTCCCCATTTCTCCTCCATATGTACACATATTGTCAATAATGAATGGGAATGAGCCCTGCCAGGTGTGAAAGTCATTACAGAAATTAAAGCAGTTTGGTACTGGAGATGGAATATACAGCTTCATGATACAGAATAGAGAAATTAGAATTATACACAAACATGGATGGAAATTTGGTATATATACCATATATAAATATATATATATATATCTGTGTGTGTGAGATATGTCATATATGTATATATATTATGTATATATATGTCATATCAAGAAGCAATAAATAATTCTAAAACAACTACCGTATAAAACATAAGCTGGACTCTATGCACTGGCATAAATCCCAGAAAAAAATCAAAGATTTATATATTAGAAACATGAAGTAATAAGAGTGTCAAAGAAACACACACACTTACTAAGGCTTTGCATGTAGAATTCCTGTCTAATCAGGACTGAGAAGGTTAAAGATAAAAGAGATTAAACCTTAAAAAAGAAAAAGATGGATAAATATGGTCACATAAAAATGAAAATTTTCATACTCAAAAAAGAAGTACTGTAAACAAAGTCAATAGTTTAAAGACATCAAGGACAAAGTACTAATTTCCTTACAATATGAAAAATATAAATATTAATTAAAAATAAAAGGGCAATTATCCGATGGGGAAATTGCCAAAGAACAAGGATAAGTGGTTCACATCGCTAATAAGCATCTGTTGATGGGACACTAAATTGATATCACCTTCTTAAAGAGCAATTTGAAACATCTGTCCATTTTAAAACGCATACACATCTCCATATAATTTGATGGAGATGTCCACACCTAGAAAATTATTCTACAAATATTCACAACCAAGTCTCTACAAGTGTTGTGTACTAGAATATACTTTATATGTGGCAATATTGTGATAGCCTACTGACACTACTGACATATAAAGTTGCCTCATCAAATTTGTCCATTAAATGAGAGTGGCACATACCTGTAATCCAAGTACTTGGGAGGCTGAGACAGGAGGATCACAGATTTGAGGCCAGCTGCAGCAATTCATCGAGACCCTCAACAACTTAATGAGACCCTGTCTAAAAATTTTAAAATGGCAGAGGGTGTAGGTCAGAGGTAGAGTGTCCCTGGATTCAATCCCCAGTGCCACAAAAAAATAAAAATAAAAAATGAGAGCCTTAATTGCTTACAATGGATTAGCATTATCATTTTATGAAGAGAGGTATATATTTGTTGAAAGAATTTATTATTACTATATCTCTAAAAGATTGTTATTGGAGAAAAGTTCCCAAGAATATCTTAGGAAGAGGCAAAAGCAACATATAGCTCCAAAGTCATCTTGTATCATTTTATTTCAAAGGAATGGCAATCAAATTTCATAATATATGAAGTGTGGGGTACAGATATCTTCTAGGGCTTACAGCTATGCTGAAACCCATTACAGTCGGTCGTCCTTGTTTCGTAAGGTCGCCAGTTAGTCAGTTTAGAAATATCTCTCACTCCACCAGCAAATAAGTGAGAAAAAGTCCTGGGCAGAAGTTGTTTAGGTGAGGGGTCTTTCTCAACTGATGCTTTAGCCTGTCTAACGGAGCACTCCTGGCCCACGTGAGATTCATCCGAGTAGTCTAACCAGAGACAAAGATAAAAAAAAAAAAAGGATGCTACTTCCAAACTTCCAACTACCCAAGAAATAGTGTTGCAAATTTTTGACTCAATAGCTCAATTTTTTCTAAGCATGCAGAGGAGCCAATAGAGAACTACAAGAGAAAAGAAAAACCCTTCATTAGCTTTCACAGCCAACCTCAGCTACTTAGTGAGGCCCTGTGCAACTTAGCAAGACCCTGTTTCAAAATAAAGAATAAAAAACAGGGCTGGGGGTGGAGCTCGGAGGTAAAATGCCCCTGGGTTCCATTCCCAGTTCCGAAAAAAAAAATACCCACCAAGAGCTTTAAAGTTTAGCACATATGTGAACCCCTGATGGGTGATGGAAGGATTTGTCCCCTTGGAATTCTAATTCAGGCCAGAAGGAGAGTGAAGAAGGGTGTTAAGAATCAAGTTTATCTTCACAGGTGGAGGCAGGACCTTAGGAAGTGGGGACGGGTAGATGGAGGGAAATACACCAAGCGATGTGTGCCTGTATGTTTGTGTCACTTTGAATGGCATTATGATGTATAATTACATTGCACCAATAAAAGTATCAATAAAATAAGATGTTTTAAAACAGATTTAGCCTCAGGTGACTGCAGGGACAATTCCCACCATGAATAGGAGGCACTGGATTTGGGGATTTGCGAATCCTGTGCTCACCATTACCCTGGTTCCTGTAAGAGAGTGAACCCTTATCCCTATTTTCAAAGAAATTAAATAATTTGTCCAAACATACAGAGCTATCAAGATGCAAAAATTGCAAATGCGAATCACCATGTTCATGGGCCACGATGACCATTTTCTTTTGATAGACTGCTAAATCACATCATTTGAACTGTCGCAGTTTTATGTGTGCTAATATAGATTTCATGTGAGGGTGACCCCCACTCTTTCCTCTGGATTAAAAATACTGATAGATTTATGGTCCACTGATGCATTTATTTTTCAGTAATTAAACTCTCAAAAAAAAAAAACACTGTCCTTTTGAGATGGGGGAAATACCCACTGTCAACCCAGCTACCTTACTTCGAAATTAAGCTGCTCCAAGTTAAAATGCATATGCGTTCTTTATTAGCACAGGGTACTATCAATTTTTTTAATTTTTTTGCTGTTTAATGTTGGTCTATTTGCATTTTTATCTTTGATAGCACGAACTATTTCACATATTATTGTTTTCCAATTGTATTTCCCCTTTTCAACTGTCAGTTCACGTCACTTGCCAGCTTATCTTTTGTCGTCTGGATATTTTTCTCATAACTTGAGTGCATCCTTAATATTTTATAGATATTAAATTGTGTCATATCTGATGTAAATACATTGTGATCCAGCTTGTTTTCACTCTTTTTTCATCATCAGGGTATTTTTAACTCATATATATTAGCATATTTTCATTCTTCCTAATATTACTTAGAAGTTGAAAAAGTTATCACTCCTCCATAGATTAGATAAAACGGTTCTATTTTCTGCCAGTTCTTCTATCATTGATGGTTTATATTTAAGGCACTAATTTTGAGGTTTCTAGACATTTCACTCCCCTTCAGCACATAAGCAGAAACAGATAAGTTACAATTTCTATTCTCAATGGTGATAGGAAAGCTAGACCTTTGTCATTCACCCAGGAAAGTATTCAGCGTGATTCTGTAAAGGATACATATAGCCCCCACCTTCCTGCCTACCTCCCGGAGGACAATTGTTCTTATTCAAATAAAGCATAATTTGATGATGAGCATAGTGACTTTTTATATTTCAGAATGCTAAGCAATTATTCTAGTGTGACATAATATTTTTTTCTGTTCTGTGCTCAATTTTTTAGTAAATTTACTCATTTTGTGAGGTTTACTTATGCATACTCAATGCTACCTCATTATTTCATATTTTTCTACCAACATCAAAATGACATAAATATTATTGCCTTATCATAGGTTTGGGGGTTTTGTTTTGTTTGGGTACTGGGAATTGAACCTAGGGGTGTTCTACCTCCAAGCTATGCCCCCAGCCCCTTTTTTATTATTTTGTTTTGAAACAGGGTCTCACTAGGTTGCTGAGAGTCTTGCTAAGTTGCTGAGGTTGGTCTCAAACCTGTAATCCTCCTGTCTCAGTCTCCCAAGTATTGGGATTACAGGCATGTGCCACCACTCGTGGCTTATCATAGGTTTCAATATCTGGTAAATATTTATCTCCCTATTACTATTCTTTAATACATATGTCTTGATTTTTTTCACCTGGTTATTTTCCAAGTGATTAGAAGTTTTTGCAGAATTCTTTAAACTCCTTTTGAGATTTTGGTAGAAATATTATCAAATGTACATTTTAAAAGCTTAGATAGAGACAGGAGGATTGCAGGTTTGAGGCCATACTGAGCAACTTAGCAAGACTCTCAGCAATGTAGTGAGACCCTGTTTCAAAATAAAAAATAAAAATGCTGGGGGTGTAGCTTAGAAATAGAATGCCTCTAGGTTCAATCTCCAGTACAAAAAAAAAAAAGCTTGGCTACCACAACATAAATATATTTCAAAGCAACATATTGTACATGATAAATACTGTATATATAATTTTGTCAATTAAAAATTAAGTAAATGTTCTTCAAAACCACTATGTATACATATTTCAAAACAACATGTTGTACACAAATACGTGCAATTTTTATTAGTCAATTTAGAAACAGATAAAACTCAATTAGTATGGTGCATTGAATTATTATAGAAAATTGACCATTGTGCCTCGAACATTCAGAAAATCTGGACTAAATACAATAATAATATTTAAATATTTAGCTGAAGCCACACCAGAAAACAGAGAACAGATAACAAAATTTGTAAGAATAAATCTAATTGAAGATGTAAGAAAATTTAACTGTTGTGGGGGAAATTATCACAGCATATAGAAGAATACTACATGGGATACAGTACGAAAATAAATGGAAAAAATTAGGAATATTTATCCGCAAGTAATTATGTTTCAACTATCCTTTTCCTACATTAATAATTCTGTGTGTGTGTGTGTGTGTGTGTGTGTGTGTGCGTGCGCGTGTGTGTGTGTTTGTTAATTAATGGACTTTACTTGCAAATGCAGTTCAAATGCAGTTTTAAGTTTGCAGTAAAGTTGAACAAAAAGTACAGGGAGTTCTCATATGTCCTCTCTACCCCCCACCCCTACACACACACACACACACACACACACACACACACACTAACATCTTGCATTAGTGTCATACACTTGGTGCAATTAATGAACCAATATTGCTTAAGTCCATAGTTTCCATGAGGGTTCACTCCATGCTATACATCCATGCTATACAGTCCTACAGATTTGGACAAATACATAACGTCATGGATCTACCCTTATATGATTATACAGAATCCTTTCACTGCCCTAGAAATCCCCTGGACTCCACCCACTCATCTCTCCCTCCCTCCCTCCCTCTCCTCAAACCTCTGGCAGCCACTGATTTTTTTTTTTACTGTCTCTATAGTTTTGACTCTTCCCAAATGTGCTAAGTTAGAATCAGATCGTATGTAGCATTTTCAGACTGGTTTCTTTAACTTTGCAATATATATTTGGGGTTTTTACTTCCCTGAGATCAAGTAAGATACTATAGTATCCTACCTCAGTTACTTTTAACATCTTTGTCATGTATGCCATTTATTACTGATTTTTAAAAAATTCTGTCTCTTCCTTCAGGGATTTCTATTTCCCACGCCTGGTCTGACATCTTCCATACCCCTTTTCATCTTTCAGTTAACTTCTTCCTCCCCGCCATGCTGTATTCCCCTCGTCTGACTTTCTGTAGCCCTGTTTCTGTGGAACATTGTTTGCAGAGACCATGTGAATTGGTTTGCAGCAGAATTCTACCTTTTTCTTCCATAACTCTCACATCCTCTTTTATCATTGAAAATAGGTAACTACTATTTTCTAGAAACCATTATGTGTCTCCTGCACAAAATCCATTTCAAGTCTTGTTATCTGAGTATAAGAAAAGTAATCTCAGGAAATATGAGGAAATGAAAGAGTCAATTATTTGTTCCTAGTCATAAGTAACTACGGATGAGAAAGGAAAAGAAGAAAGTGGGGAAATTTTTTAAGTCATTTTCTCTCTCTTTTATACTTTTTTTTTTGGATGTATATGAACCCAGGGGCATTCTACCTCTGAGCTAAACCCCCAGCCCTATTTTATTTTTTTTTATTTTGAAACAGAGTATCACTGAGTTGTTGAGGGCCTCACTAAGTTGCTGAGGCTGGCCTTGAACCTGTGATCCTCCTTTCTCAGCCTCCCGAGTACTGGGATTACAAGTGTGCGCCACCATGCACTTTTTTAAAAAACATATCTTTTATACATTATTATGTGATTTGTATCCTTACCTTAATTCAATTAAATTTAACTCAGTGCCTATGTTGCTGAAGAATATGCACATGCTCAGTGCGGACAGAACAGAGCTGACTAACGCCATCGGGTGTGGGGTTACATTAGTTTGCTAGGGCTTCCATAACAAAGCCCCACAAACGAGATGGGTTCAACAGTAGAAATTTCTTCTCTCACAGTTCTGGGGCCAGAGGTCTGAGACAAGGTGTGAGCATGGTTGATTCCTTCTGAGAGCTGAGAGGGAGAATCTGTCTCTTATCTTTCTCTTTGCTTCTGGTAGCGTGCTGGAAATCTTTGGCTTTCTTGTCTTACAGATGCATCACCCTGATCTCTGCCTTCATATTTGCCTGGGGTTCTCCCTGTACACATGTCCATCTCTGTGTCCAAATGACACTTTTTTAGGACACTGGTCATATTAGATCAGAGTCGCCGGGCGTGGTGGCGCACGCTTGTAATCCCAGTACTTTGGGAGGCGGAGACTGGAGGATCCGGGTTCGCGGCCAGCCTCAGCGCTCTCTCTCTTTCTCTCTCTCTCTCTCTCTCTCGACTTAGTGAGGCCCTCCGCAACTTTGTGAGACTTGGTTTCAAAATAAAGTATAAAAAATAGGGCTGGGGGTGTAGCGCAGAGGTAGAACGCCCCTGGGTTCAATCCCCGGTACCGCAAAAAAAAAAAAAAATTAGATCAGAGTCTATTTTAATGATTTTATTCGACCTTGATTGTCTACAAAGGCCTTTTTTTTTGGTACTGGGGATTGAACCCAGGTACATTCTACCTCCGAGCTGCACCCCCAACCCCTTTTATATTTTTTTGTTTTTAAACAGGGTCTCGCTAGGTTACTGAGAGTCTTGAGGCTGTCATTGTTGAGTCTGTCCTCAAACCTCTGACCCTCCTGTCTCAGCCTCCCAAGTACTGGGATTACAGGTGTGCACCACCATGCCTGGCTTGCAAATCCTATTTAGAAAGTAAAATCACCCCAGGCGTGGTGGCGCACACTTGTGATCCCAGTACTTGGGAGGCTGAGACCAGAGGATCCAGGTTCGCGGCCAGCCTCAGCTACTTAGTGAGGCCCTCCGCAACTTAGTGAGATCCTGTTTCAAAATAAAGAATAAAAACTAGGGCTGGGGGTGTAGCTCAGAGGTAGAATGCCCCTGGCTTCAATCCCTGGTACCACAAAAAAAAAGAAAGTAAAATCATATTTGCGGATACTAGAGGCTAGGACTTCAGTGTCATTTTCAGGTGATATAATTCAACCTGCAACAGGAAGGGACATCAGATTAGCAAAGGCCAAGGGAAGATCTTCAGCTTGGGCCAAGAGCAACCTCCCTATACTTGTGGTTTTTGTCAAGCAGTGTCAAGTTAGGGGCTTGTGTATGTCAGCTTCCCATGGCTACCAAAAGAATCCCTGAGGCAAATCAACTTAAAAAGATAAAAGGTTTATTTTGGCTCAGAGTTGTCCCCAATGCTTGGGGCCTATGTTAAGGCACTGTGGCATGGTGGGGAGGGCATGGTGGAGCAAACTGCGCACATCCTGGCAGCTGGGAAGTAAAGAGAGAGGAAGAGAAGGGGCCCAGGTCCCAATATCTCCTTCAAGGGCGCACACCTCTAATCTAGACTCCTCCCTCTGGGCTCCACCTCTGAAGGAGTCCACCTCCTCCCAGTAGAGCCAAGCTGACCCGCAGGGGCCTGCAGAGGTCATTGCAGATCCACACTCCAGCATGGCTGGGAGTCACACCAGCCACTGCTGTTGTTTTTTATCCTGCTCCTTCAATATGGAGTGTATAGAAATCCCTACTATCATTTTAAATATTCTTGGATGTTTTTATTAGGTCCGTGAAGACCTATTTTCTTTCTAGATTAAATGATCTTCTATGCTTTTCTTGGAGAAACTAAAAGAGAAGGCCTACTGGTCTTTTTCCTAACTCGACATCTTCTTAGACACCATCCATTAAGAGATTATTGTCAGGAAGAACGATTCCTGTTAACTTCAACCCAATTAAAAGGAAGTAATAGCAAACATAATGGTTCCATTTCCACTTTCAAACATTCATTTAAAATGCTTAGGACAACCATCAGTGGTGAGTATATAATGATTTTCAATGACTGAGCCAACATTTTATAATGCTCTGAATTCATGCACACACACACACATACAACACACACACATACACACACACACACTTGCTTATGAAATTGACATTAGTCAACCTAAATTAGGTAGAAAAAGTCTATATATTCAACTGTAGCTATGGTGTCAGTTAAAGGTAATAATAATGGAAATCCTCAATGATATTCATCCTATTTTACTTTTGTTTTTGTTTTGTTTTGCATTACTGGGGATTGAACCCAGGGGCATTCTACCTCTGAGCTACATCCCCAGCCCTATTTTATGTTTTATTTTGAAACAGGGTCTCACTAAGTTGCTGAGGCTGGCAGCAAGCCCATGATCCTCCTGACTCAGCCCCCCAAGTACTGGGATTATAGGTGTGCACCACCACACCTGACTTTTTTTTTTTTTGGTTTTATTTGGAGCCGAGTATTGAACCCAGGACCTTGGTAATGCTGAGCATGCACTATAGCACTGAGCTACAACCCCAGCCCTAGATACTTTCTTTTCTGACTGTGTTTTCAATGTTTTGTCACATTAGGCTGCACTATTTAAAATCACTGAAGTTATGCCAGGTGCAGTGGGGCACCCCTGTAATCCCAGTGACTTGGGAGGCTGAGGCAAGAGGATCACAAGTTCAAGACCAGCCTGGGAAACTTAGTGAAACCCTGTCTCAAAAACATCATCATCATCATCATCATCATCATCAAGAGCTGGGAATCTAGTTCAGTGGTCAAGTACCCCTGAGCTCAATCCCCAGCACTACAAAATAAACAAACAAATAAATAAATAAATAATCACTGAAGTATTAGTGGTTGTGCAAGGAAATCATTATAGAATAATAACAATTAGAACAAATGGATAGATGTAGGGTCATCTTTCCTAAAGAATGCAGTTTTCAACCAAATTCACTAATTTCCATTATTCCCTGTGATCACATTCATTTCTAGGCACTTTACCATTAAAACACTCTTGATTAAATAAATTGAGCTGCTATTTATGAAAATACCAGCTATGATTTAAACCAAATTTATAAATATTTTTACTAGGTTGACACATACTATCTTACATAAATATCCTTCAATCTAATTTGTATCCTGCTGTGAAATTGAATTCAAGATTAACACACTTCTCAGTGGTATGAAATCATAGGTAGTCTGACCTTCACTGTGGTTAAGTAAAATGTAATTATGCCATTTACCTGGTTTCCACAGCTATAGCACTGAGCAGAAAACTGGAAATGTCAGTCTTAGTTTCGAGGTTCCTCCTCTACTGTGCAGACACACGGGCCGTCCCAGTTCCAGCAGCCAGAGGCCACGCCAAGTCTGGAATTGCAAATTCAGTCCGAGTGGCTGAGTCTCCCACGGTTAGCAATGGTCATTGACATTCAGACAAATAGTCACCTTTTTAGCATTTCTTTTCTTTATTCTTTACCTTCAATATGACTGTCATTGCACAAATGGCTAAGAAACCAGAAAGGACAGGGATAAATAATGACAATGTGGTCACAATTATGAGGGCTGAGCAATGACAGCAAGACCATACACAATGTCTGAAAGGTTATAATGCAGTTATCTTCCAGACTCATTTTCTGTCTATACCAAATTGATTGTCATGTCATTGAGGAAAGGTTTCATTTGCTTCATTATTTTTTTCTCAAGATGCTGTATAAACTCTACCTTTCATATTTATCATATAGCAGAGATGCTTTCACTTGCGAGGGATGGTACAGGGAATGAAAGAGGGGTAAAGATGCAGAGACAAAGAAAAGAAAGAAGAAAACAACTTCAGGATTCAGAGAATTCTAAGAATGCAGGCCAACACAAAGGAGGCTATGGCAATGACTGAGCCAGTATTTGCTGGGGCCCCATCTGAGACAAAGCTTTCTTGGAATTCAAATCCTGCCAGAATTATATTATTTAAAAGAGACAAGTGCCTTGTGCAAACAGGAAGGAAGGAGCTCTTACACATGAGGAATGCAAAGCAGAGAATGATGTGCAGAGTCTTGGTTAGTATCCACTTCCTCCAGGAGGATGTCCTGGCTCTGAAAAAGAGTGATCATGACACTGTTGTGATAAAGGAGTCTAGGGTGAGCTCAGAGCTCCCAATGTCCTGCTGAGTTGGTCTACAACACAGTTGTAGGAGTTATGAAATGTTTAATCCTACAGATGTTATCCTCATTGAGAGCCATCGAGTTCTGCAAATGATATTTGTGTTGAATAGATACCTTTCTCAGTCAACATTCTCACTGATATAATCCAAAAAGACTGACCACACAACTTACAGGAAGGAGGATTTATTTGCTCACAGTTTTCTGGAGGTTCCAGGTTCAGTTCATGTGAGGCTGGGTCTGCAGAGTTCAGGGCATGGCAGCAGGAAGCAGAGAGAGGGAGAGAGCAAGGGCTCTGCTCTCACATCATGGAGGCTGGAAGCAAAAGAGTCAACAAGCAAGGGGATTCAAAGACACGAGCACAATCCCTAAGGTCACACCCCCAGGGACCCACCTTCTCCAGCCACACCCAACCAGCCTAGGTTTCCGCCCAGTAAACCCATCACAATGGATTTACACGCTGATGAGATTATAGTGCTCTTGGCTTAATTATATCAACTCTGAACCATAATACATGAGCTCTTCAGGGGACAATCTATATCTAACCATAACAATAGACATACTCCTTTGGGTGGAATTAACAAAGTTACAGCAATGAAAGAGCCTTTCCACACACATGTCTCCTAAATCCATCTCTAATCTCAGGAAGGTACTTGTGCCCATGGACACCAGGGTGAGAATCCCTGAAGAGACCTTCCTGGGGTAAGACTGCCAAACTTATTTTCAAGTAATACAGCCACAGGACACCTATCTGGTTATTCCAGGTGCCCATCAAATATGCAACAGAGAACTCTCGAACTCTGCCAATACTTTCTTGATATCACTAGACATCTTGGAAGGACTGAACATGGCTTACGTATTCCACTTACTGGCTTTTAAAATTAATTTCTCAAGGTTGATACTCTGTGGTTCTATCACCTTTGCTAGAGAAACGCTCCAACCAGAGGTCCATGTGAAGTTGCATTTATTATATGTATGAGCACATTACCAATATGGAGGATAGCTACAGTTGGTCTCATTCATACATTACCCACTGGGAGATGGTGGGGTCACTGTTTAGACCAAACCATATTATAAAATTCATGAACATGCTAATATGTATATGGAAGAAATTTCTTCAATGCAGGGTCTTTGGGTTACATTGAAGAGGTTCTAATCACACCCTTCATCTGGTTTCACAAAGTTATTTGTTTCATCAAGTTGAGCAGGAAACTCAATAGTAGGGGTCTTAAAAGGTGATTGAGTTGAGGCTAGCAGAATCCCAGCATATGCCATCCATGGTTCTTCCAGTAAATATGTTTGTATTTATGTAGTGGTGGGAATTTAAATATAGCATCAGGAAATAGGGACCTGTTGGTAAGATCGCGGGGCCTATAGCTTCAAGTATGACATTTATTGACATTCGTATTATAGGAAGAACATTTGTTTAGGATACCAGGGTAAGATATGACCCTAAGGCAGGGCTGAAGGATGGACAAGTATAGGCATACAGGCTGCAGAACTGAATTCAAGAATAACATGTGAGGTAGTATATCATCAAGCAAAAGACTATAAGTAGCACTGTCAGTAGATATGGGGCAACAAGAACTTATTATAGACGGTCACCTGTGTGAAATTTTGAGTCAGCGACTTCAGCAGGAGATTCGCAGGGTAAGCCTTCATGAAGGTGGATTTTGAGCATGGCGAGCAGCCAGGTAGACATATTAATGTCTCTCCTCCTATCACAGGCTGAACATAAGAGTTGGTGCAACTACCTTTCAAACCTACAGAAACGGCTGCAGTTTGTGGAAGAGTGGGATTGCAGAATGAACCCGAGACTAGACCAGTTCTTCTCCCCTAGTAGATGGGGTGGATTTCCCAGCAGTGAAGTTCATGTCTCTTGAATCATATAACCTGCATCACCACACATGACACATGGACATCCTCCCGCTATTTGCCGTTACTTACAATGGCCCTACTTCATAGATGCCAACCCTGGGGAGGAACAGGTGGACTCATTCATGGGCTTTTCCCTTGGATATGAATTTGCCACTTCTTCAAGTTCCTGCAACTAAACCACACCTCTGGATGTCCTAAGGAGAGGGGGCGGGTCCCCATACAGCCTCCCACCTAACTCCTCAAATGCCTATCAGTTCAGAAAACCTGGAGGCCAATAACATCAGTGAGAGCAATATGTATAGGAAAAATAACACCTGTTATGGAAAGCACTATGTGCCAAGCACTGTGCTAAGTGTTCGACATGTATTTTCTCAATTTTTTTTTAAACTCCCCAAGGAGCCAGGAGTGGTGATGCACGCCTGTATTCCTAGTACTTGGGAAGCTGAGAGATGAGGATGGCAGGTTCGAGACGAGCCTCAGCAGCTTAGCAAGGCCCTATGCAACTTAGTGAGACCCTGTTTCAAAATAAAAATTGAAATAGGCTGGGGGTGTAGTTTGGAGGTAGAATGTTCAATCCCCAGTAGCGTGGGGGGGGGGGAGGTCCACAAGGTAAGTGCTATTGTAAATCTCAGGAATATGTGACTTAGGCTAAGTAACTTCCCCATTGTCTCACATCTAGTAAGCAGTAGAAAGCAGAAAGAAGGAGATGGAATTCAGTTTGGTGGGATACCAAGGCCCATATTCTTAAACATATGCAGGAAATACATACACACATATTGTACATATATTTTTGCATATATATGTTATATATATTCACACATACATATATAGATGACAGATTTTTCTCTGAAAAGAGATTTTGCAAGGCTACTAAATTTCTAATCTCCCCTCTTTCTTACTAACCAAAACCCTGATTTGTGTGGGGAATCCATTTATACAACTAAAAATCTTGGCTTCGCTGTCATCCTTGTAGCTACGGGTACTCCCGTGACCTGGTTCTGACCAAGAAGACATAATTAGGAATCTGGTGGGAATTCTATTTTTATTTGATTATTCTCTTTTTATTGACAAGGGACTGAACCCAAGGACATTCTACCTCCAAGCTACACCCCCAGCCCTCTTTTTATGTTCTTCTTTTGAAATTGGGTCTCACTAAGTTGCTGAGAGTCTCACTAAGTTGCTGAGAGTCTCACTAAGGCTGTCCTTGAACCTGCAATTCTCCTGTCTCAGCCTCCCAAGTACTGAGATTACAGGCATGTGCCACTATGCCTAGTTTATGGAGTTTCTTTAGCTTGTAGCTGAGTACATGCCTAACTGATGCAAATATTAATTAACACTAGTAATTAATACCTTACAGCCCAATTTTGTGAACTAAAAGCTCTTCTTTCTTAATTCTTGTTGTACTAAGGTCATGCTTAGACTGTGGCAATGCCCCTCCCGAACTTCAGTAGCTTTTTCTATGGGTGTCGTTGTGGTTAAATTATGACCTGCAATTATGCACCCAAAGTGCCACGTCCCAAGCACAAGGCAACACTGGTGCTGCAGCCTGACTAGTTTATAACTACATCTCAGGGAAAATCTTGTGAGACTCCTGCTGCTGCATCCAGCCAATTTGCACACTTCCCGGGGATTATTTTAGATGTTGTTATCACCCAAACACCTGCTGTTGTGAAGGCAGGAACACAAGCAAAGGCGAGTGAGGAAGCAAAACAGACCACATTAAAAGCAGATGTGCACAGTCGCTAAGTATGAAACACAAATCGTACCCTTCAGCCCACGGTGCCATCCGCACGAGGCGTATGCACCAGACATGGTGCACGAAGGGAAATGTTGAAGTTCCCGTGGCGAGTATGTTACAGAGCTCAAATTTAAACTCAGGAAACGTGACACTCCAGACCACATTCTAAATATTGGGAAAAGATATGCAATGAGCCAGGTACTTCCAACGCCAACCTAGTCCCATCTTCTTTCCTCGTACCCTGACCAAATCGAGGTTGGAATATGAATTTTCTAGGCAGGGTCTTCTAATGAATTAAGTCACCTGGAACATCAGTAGGTCAGTTCGCATAGCATTTTGTGTGATATAGACTCAACCTAAGAGAAAAATACTATTATAATTTGCACACACACACACTCCCAAATACCATGAATCTATCATGAATCTTTCCCTGGAAAACACAAGAGTCTGTTGCTGTGAGATGAAGACTCTGAGATGAGATGTTGGCAGGAGAGTCAGACTTCCGAAAGAGTCGCTTGTCAAATAAAAACACAACATAAATTTAAGGAGAAACCTGCGAAATTACCAAGGTTACATAGTAGTTTACAATAACTTTCTCATAGGATTATTATATCCACAAAGGGTGGTACATTATCTTTTGAAATCAAGTTAGTGAATGCCAGGATTACATTTATTTTGCTAGGGAGTATTTCAAAGGACATGCCTAAGGATTGGTTTATTTTTAGGGGCCAGAACTAGACAGGGTGACCCTGTTATTTTGGGTTTATCTCATTCTGGGACATCACCTACATATTTATTCATCTGGTGGCCAGGACAAAGTGTTCATTTTACTTTCACATTGCCCATGATTGACATGGCTGTGATGGCATTAGACAACAGTTAGGTCACCCGGGTAACCTGAAGGATAATGAAAATACCTCGTTTCTGACTCAGAAATTGTGTCATTGATAAAGTGATTATTAAGGCTAACGCTTCATGGAAGGAAAGGTGACAGGGAAGGCATTTTAATGAGCTGAAACACCCATTTGTCCTCAATTTAAAGAAGACAGCAGCATCCTCCTGGAAGAACATGGACTCAGAGGCAGTGAACCTGAGTCCTGGCTCCATAAATTGCAGGAGTTTGACCTTGACAAGGCCACTGTGGTGTGGGTAATATGGAACACAGTCCTCGCATGCCTCTTGCTAATCAGGCTTTTGTATATAAAGACACGTGGGGGATCATTGTGTTAGAGTACAGTCAGAGAAGCACACCTCCTAGGAGTCATAACAATAAGAGATGTATTATACGAACTTGATCTTACACAATTGGGGGCTGGTTAAACAGTCTATTTAAAGCTGTTTCTGTGTAGTACTAGAAACTGAAGCGTATAGGGAGAATGATCCGAAAAAGAAGAGTATAGCCGGGTGTGGTGGCCACACGCCTGTAATCCCAGTATTTGGGAGACTGAGACAGGAGGATCGCAGGTTCATGGGCAGCCTCAGCAACATAGTGAGACCTTCAGCAACTTAGTGAGACCCTGTTTCAAAATAAAAATTAAAAAGGGCTCGGGGTGCAGGTTGGAGGTAGAATGTTCTTAGGTTCAATCCACAGGACCACACACACACACAAAAGGATGGATATGAACATGTCATGATGAACCCCACTTTATGTATAATTATAACACACCAATAAAAAATTAAAGAGAAAAAGAAAAGGAAGATGGATACAAAGTAGTGGAAGCAGTCCAGAATGCATAAGAACTCCTCCTGCAACAATAATAAAACCAGTTAAGAGATGGGAAGATGGGAAAAGGTCTTGAAAAGACATTTCTCCAAAGAAGATATGCAAACGACCAATAAGCAACTAAAAAGATGGTCAGCATCACTAGTCATTAAAGAATTGCGCATCAAAACCACAACGAGATCGCAATCCATGCCCGCCAGGATGCTGTTAACACCAACAACAATAATGAAATAAATGTTGTTAAAGATGTAGACAGATTGACAGTTCTGTGAACGCTGGCGGGAATGGACAATGGCGTAGAAGCTGTGGACCGCCGCGTGGCGGCTCCTCAAAGGGCTCAGTGTACAGCACCATCGTGTCCAGCCCTGGGAGCAGAAGGGCCGATGGTGCCCATTTGTTCTTACATTTCCACACGCCACAGAACAAGTTCCTGAAGTCCGTTCTCTCCAATGTAAAGACACCATTTGTTTTATGCAGTCTTAGCATTAGCGGTTTCTTTTTTTTTTTTTTTTTTTTTTTTTGCGGTACCGGGGATTGAACCCAGGGGCGTTCTACCTCCGCACTACACCCCCGGCCCTATTTTTTTTTTATACTTTATTTTGAAACCGGGTCTCACGAAGTTGCAGAGGGCCTCACTAGGTAGAGAGACCTCACTAGGTAGAGAGAGAGAGAGAGAGAGAGAGAGCTGAGGCTGGCCACCTCCCAAAGTACTGGGATTACAAGCGTGCGCCACAACACCCGGCTAGCATTAGCAGTTTCTTAGCTCGATCCCAGGTACTCAAATGTGCGGTCAGTCCTGATGATTCATGGGTTCTTTGTGAATTTACCTTCTTGATAAAATTGGCTTATAACTCTGAAATCCATACTCATAGAGATTTCACAGAATGGTAAAAAAAAAATGACTCAAGTTGTTGGCACTCAGTTGGGGAGCTGAGGTCAGATAAGGTGACACTTCGTCATCTTCTTTCAGATCCCATACTATAAGCAAGCATTCTTCATGCTCTCTATTTAGTGCCAATTTTTTTGTTGTTGTTGTTGATGAATTTGCTATTTAAAATAACCACCAGCCAGGCAAGGTGGCGCACGCTTGTAATCCCAGTACTTGGGAGGCGGAGACCAGAGGATCCAGGTTCGCGGCCAGCCTCAGCTACTTAATGAGGCCCTCCACAACTTCGTGAGACCCGGGTTCAAAATAAAGTATAAAAAATAGGGCCAGGGGTGTAGCTCGGAGGTAAAACGCCCCTGGGTTGAATCCCCGGTACCACAAATAAATAAATAAATAAATAAATAAATAAATAAATAAAATGACCACCAGCCAGGTATGGTGGCTGCTACCTGTAATCCCAGTACTTGGAAGGCTGAGACAGGAGGATTGCAAGTTCGAGGCCAGCCTCATCATTGCCTTTCTAAATGCAAGACTGTCAGCAACCTAGCAGGACCCTGTTTCAAAAATGAAACAAAAAATTTTTTAAAAAGGGCTGGGGCTGTAGCTCAGAAATAGAATGCCCCTGGGTTCAACCCCTAGTACAATCAATCAATCAATAAAATGACCACCAAGCATAGTTCTAAAGTGCCTTCCAGTGTTCCTAAATACAAGGAGGTGGTGATGTGCCTTACAGAGAAAATAGACTTGTTAGATAAACTTAATACAGCATGAGCCATGGTGCTGCTGGCCATAAGTTCAGTGTTCATGAATTTAAGGTGCATATTGAATAAGGTCTCTTTAAACCAGGTGCGATGGCACACTCCTGTAATCCCAGTGCTTGGGAGGCTGAGTCAGGAGGATTGCAGGTTCTAGGGCAGTCTCAGCAACTCAGTGAGACTCTCAGCAACCTAACAAAACCCTGTTTCAAAACAAAAACATAAAAAGACTGGGGGCATAGCTCAGAGGTACAAGGCTCCTGAGTTCAATCCCCAGCAGAACAACAACAAAAAATCTCTTTAAACAGAAATACGTATAAAACAAGCTTATGAAATGATGGGTTAACAAAAATGTTATGACCAGAGACTCACAGGTGCTGAGCCCTGTGTTTCTCCCAGGAGCAATGGTTCAGTATTGGCCAATTCAGGGTTCACAACAACTTTGAAGAGCATAATTTCCATGATGGTGAGCGCTGATTGTACTTGAAATCTGCACATCACATTTATTAGCTCCTTTTCCCTGGGTTTATTTAGGTTTGGGGGAGGGGTTGTTTGTTTGTTTACTGATTTATGAAAGTAAATGCTAATTTCCTGAAATTTTTTGCATTTTTAAAAATAAAGAAGGAATTTAAGACTAAAATTTTTCTCTAGCTATATAATCTTTGTAGTATCCTGAGATTTGGTTATGAATGATTTTCCTTTTTTTCCATTCGAGATGGTTTGTAATCCCCAATTTTGATTTGAGTTGATTTGATCTGAAGGTTATATAGGGAAATACTTCTTAATTTCCAAAGAGTTAAATTACTTGGTTACTTTTAAGTTATTCATTTCTAATTTACTAAACTCTGGTCAGAAAAATATGGCTACTAAAATCTCTATAAGTATATGCAAATATTTTTAAATCAGAGTACATGAATATTTTATGGACATGTAATAAGCTTTGTTAAAGAGATATAACTTCAAGAATTTTATAGCTGGCTAAAGCAATAAAGTGACAGATATTGCCAAATGCACAGTTTTCCACTGTTTTCTCTCTTTATCTTTCTCCAACATTCAGTCTTTTTTGTGATTCTTGTGTTTAGTTATAACCTTCTCTTATTTTCTTCAAAAAGTGTCTTTGAGTTATACTCTCTGAATTCCTGAATATCTGAAAATATTTTTAACCTGATAGGTGGATGGTAGTTTGGCTAGATATAATAGTCTTGGATAGCATTCTTTTTATCACAATAGTGTGAAGATCTGTTTCACAAGGATGGTCAGTATTATTTATAAGAAGTTTTAAGGGCCATCACTAAAGGAATTGAAATAGTATGTATAATTCTGAACCAATTAGAGAGAGATAAATGCAAGAAAAACCCTTCAATTATTCGAGAAAATGGTAGGAAAATGAGAAAAGGAAAAAGAAGAATTAAGAATAAGGCAAAACAGATTGAATTAATAAGTCCAAACATATGCATATTGTCAAAAGATTCTCAGATAGATGATCAGGGAGAAAGTGCACAGCTATATGATATTGACAAGATACAAATCTTAAGCACAAAGAGAAAGTGAGAAAGAGGAGAGATGCATTCAACTTACACATGGAAATGAAAATAAAAAGGAAGAAGGTGCCAGGCGTGGTGACGCACGCTTGTAATCCCAGTACTTGGGAGGCTGAGACAGGAGGATCACAGGTTCAAAGACAGACTCAGCAAGTAGTGAAACTTATTAACCTAGTGAGACCCTGTTTCTGAATAAAAATAAGAAATAGGTCTGAGGGCATAGCTCAGAGGTAGAATGCCTCCAGGCTCAATCTCCAGTACCACACACATACACACACACACACACACACACACACACACAAGGTAAGAAGGTATAGCAACACTAATATCAGGTAAAATGATATATAAACCTGTGTGTATATAACAACACAGTTTTAAAACACATAAAACAAAAATTTATAAAAACACAGTAAGAAATGTTAAAACTCAAAAATTACATAATCATAGTAAAAAATTTCTAGTGTTACTAGATATATAGAATATATATTAGATAAAATAAGAAGAATAGATGGAAAAAATATACAGTTCATTTTCACTTAATGAAAATAGAAGAAAAACTCTAACTCTTCAACTTTACAACTGAATTCAGAAGTATAGAAAAATTCATTATGACAAAATAACATTTCACATAGCAATGTGAAGAAGTGAAAAAAATTTTAAAATCTATTATAATTCAGAGCATTAACAAATTAATAAAGAATGCTAACCATCTCAATACATGTAGAAATTGCATTTAATACAACATAACACTTATTTGTTATGATATTTAGCACATATAACCAATATTATATAAAATCAAAATGCTACTTCAAATATCTTAGTGATGAAATTTTAGAATAATTCTCATTAAATTGGCATCCATTAAAGGGTGACAGATATCAAATATTACCACTACTATTCAACACTGTAATTAAGTCTCTGCCCAATAATATAAGGAGAGAAAAGAAATAATAAGTAAAAAAGCTAAAAATGATATGGCCAAAGGGGGATATTGGTATTTTTCATAATACTTCATAATGAAGATGTATTTGTACATTAGTAACATAATTAAAATTAAAGTAATATTACAATTAATGTCTCTCGGAATTTTTAAAAGATATATCTATAGTATCAATTCAACTCCACTAAAATCCTCCCATTCGGTGAGCATTTTGCTGAGCATATTCTATGCCATGGTGGTGGGATAATACATTAAAATAGATTTTGTATAATTTTCCTTCCCAGTTCCAAAACTGCACCCATGTCTCGATGGAAGTTTGCACTACAGAGAAGAAAGCAGAAGCTGATACCATGAAATCTCCACTGAACACTAGGGTACTTTATGACTCTTATGTTGTGGTGGTAGGCGAAGCGGAGCGTGAGCTAGGGAAGACAAAGAAATCCTAAGACCCACTTAAGCATAGACTCGAGGGTAAACAGAGTGGTGCATGAAGTAAATCCACATCTAGGTCACATTTTGCATAACAAAGATAAAAACAAGTGCTGTCGTTTGTATCTGGAATGTCCCCCAAAGGCCTGTGTGTTAAATGCTTGGTCCTCAGTTTAGCACTCTTGGAATGAGGTGGAAGCTTTTAAAAGGTGGGGCCTAGTGGGAGGTTTGAGGTAACTGGGGTCGTGCATTTGAAAGGGATTGTGGGACATTGGTCTCTTCCCGTCTCTCTTTTACGTCCCAACCATGAGCTGAGCAGTATTACTTCACCACGAGCTCCCGCCATGATGCGCTGCCTCTCTACAGGTCCAAAAGCAACAGGGCCAACCAGCCATGCACTGAAACCTGAAAATCCTTGAGCCAAAATAAATCTTTTTTTTCTTTTTTTTGCTACTGGAGGCACCCAGGAGCATTTTGCCTCTGAGCTATACCCCCAGCCCTATTTTATTTTTTATTTTGAAACACGGTCTCAATAAGTTGCTGAGACTGGCCTGGAACCTGCAATCATCCTGTCTCAGTCCCCCAAGTGCTGGGATTATAGGGGTGCAGCACCACCCCCAGTTCCTTTCCTCTTGTAAAGTTATGTCAGGTATCTTATTATAATAATGGAAAGCTGAGTAATACAACAAGTAAGTACAGAAACACAAGGTAGAGAGATTAAAAATTGACAATACTGAACTAGGAGTATAATTAAGTGGTAAAAAGCTTGCCTATCATGTGCAAGAGCTTGGGTTCAATTCCCTGAACCACACACACACACAAAAAGAAAGTCTGAAGATATGGTATTTTAAATCAAAAGTTGGGTGAGATTTCAACTTGTAGCAAAAGAGGAATAAGAGAAGAATTCTGAGACATAAACATATGTCATTCATGCTATATACATCCTCATATCATGCCATATATAGCAACTTAGTAAAGATTAGAATATTGACTCTTAGACTAATCTAGTCCTGACTTTATAATTTATTAACTTTATGCTCCTGAGCTTTTAAGAACTCTCATCTTCATCTCTAAAAAGAATATAAAGATAATATACTCTTGAGTGTTTGTTAAGATGATTAAATAAGACAATATCTATGAAGTGCTTAGAGTAAAATCTTGCAAATATAGCAAAGCACTCAGTCAATGCCATCTACCACTATTAATTTTGTAGCTGAAGAATAACTCTTTAATTGAAAATTGGGGCTTATAATTTATAAAGAATCCCAGTGTGCAATACCTGAATTAATTTAAAATAAATCCAATAGAATATTAACCATGAGCATAGACCTTCACCACAACTTGGCTCTTTACTTTGACTTTTAGCCACTCATAATTCTAATAGTATTTATGAGTACTCAAGTAATTTCTCAAGAAAAAGACACTAAATTTCCTCCATGATTTGTACTTTAATGAAATTTCTAATATGTAAGGAATCATTTCCATTGCTAGATAAATAGTTCTGAGCAGCCTTATTTAAAAATCATTGGCAAGTACTAAGAAGGCTAAGACAGGAGGATCACATGTTCGAAGCCAACCTCAGCAATTTAGCAAGGCTCTCAGCAACTTATCGAAACTATTTCAAAATAAAAAATAAGGGCCGGGCGTGGTGGCACATGCTTGTAATCCCAGTACTTTGGGAGGCAGAGACCGGAGGATCCAGGTTCACGGCCAACCTCAGCTCTCTGTCTCTCTCTCTCTCTCCCTGTCTCTCTCTCTCTACTTAGTGAGGCCCTCCGCAACTTCGTGAGACCCGGTTTCAAAATAAAGTATAAAAAAATAGGGCCGGGGGTGTAGCGCGGAGGTAGAACGCCCCTGGGTTCAATCCCCAGTACAGCAAAATAAATAAATAAATAAATAAATAAATAAATAAATAAATAAAATAAAAAAGGGCTGGAGGTGTAGCTCTGAGGTAGAATGCACCTGGGTTCAATCCTCAGCACCACACACGCACACACACACAACTGTCAATGGCTAAAGTCACTGGATACAATTTGCACCTTACTCTTCTGTATAGATCACATGGCTTAGTAAAGAGATTTCCGAAGAAAATTGCTTGTCACCCTAATTACTATCCATCATATAGTATTACCCCCATGGCTTACATGTTAATTTTAGGAAAACAAAACCATTTCCAGTGGTTCATTAATCAACTGTAATTTCTATTCATTAGATTTAGGATTAGGATTCTCCATTTCTTATAGCGATTGATCAGGAATCAAACATTTACCTGACCCACGAAAACAATGTATTAAAGGAAATCTAAATGCATTCATTTTAAATTCGGGTCTTCCTAAAGACCCCCATCTTTAAATAATACCAAGTTGAGCTTTTGCATAGTTTCTTTTTCTTGGTAGGACACTACTTTTTGGTTGAGCCTATTTTTGGCTTTGTTTCCCACTTCCAGGAGGGTAATGGCTCCCACAGCAGGAGTAGGTAGAGATCATTTCACTACTCAGACATGTAGCCACTGAACTGAACTATTTCAGGTCCAAGGAAGGCAGAAAGGACTTTCAACAGCACAGGCTGTAATTTCCCAAGAGGGATTTAGTCAGGGCAGTGAAACTCACAGATTTGAAGAAAACTTAGTGAAGCTTTAACAATGATCAAGTCCCTCAACTTTAGCATCTCCCTTCAAGACCAGAAACGAAGTCAAGAAAAGGCTGTGTCAGGGCAAAGAGAGTCAATTCGAGAAAGGAGGTCTTGATTGAATTGCCGTTTTGCAGCCTCAGCCTACTGGGGACCAGCAGTCCTAAAACTTTTTGGTCTCAAGTTTCTTTACACCTAAAGTGTAAAGTCAAAGATATTTGTTTATGTTGGTTATAGCCCTCAAAATTTATAGATTTATAAATTAAGCCGGGCGTGGTGGTACACGCTTGTAATCCCAGTATTTGGGAGGCTGAGATAGGAGGATCGCAGGTTTGCGGCCAGCCTCAGCTTAGTGAGGCCCTCAAACTAAAATGCTTCTGTGTAGCAAGGAGACAACAGAGTTAAGAGACATCCTATGGAATGGGAGAAAATATTTGCAAACTATTCATCTGACAAGGGAGTTAATATCCAAAATGCATACGGAATTCAGAGAGCTCAAAACTAATAAGAAATAACAATAATAATACCCTACAAATAGTCCAATTAAAAATGGGCAAATGAGCCCAGCGTGGATGGCACACACCTGTAACCCCAGTACTTAGGAGGCTGAGACAGGAGGATCGCAGGTTCAAGGACAGCCTCAGCAAGTAGTGAGACTCTCATCAACCTTGACTCCAGCCACAATCCACCTTCATAATTTACTCTTTCATCCTTTGTGCACTAGGCTCTCTGTAACTGAGCCCTGATCTTAAATACATGGTTTTCGTGTTATGAATCTCATTCACATGCCTATTGATTTAGTCTTGATTCCAGTCATCTATGCATCTATCCATTCATTTATTGAGTGTTTGCCATACCCATGTGCTCGTCACCGGAGACTCCAGGAACAACACAGAAACCCAGTAAACATTAGATTTGTTTAAAAAAGGGGAGAAGCGAACATTTTAATATTTAAATAAAAGACTAAATGTATATATACATACATATACATAGCAAGATATTAACAGTGAGCCAGATGTGGTGGCTCGTACCTGTAATCCCAATATTTGGGAGGCTGAAACAGGAGGATTGCAGGTTCAAAGGCAGCCTCAGCAATTTAGTGAGACCCTCACCAACTTAGCAAGACCTGTTTCAAAATAAAAAAATGAGCCGGGCATGGTGGCGCACGCTTGTAATCCCAATACTTGGGAGGCTGAGACCAGAGGATCTGGGTTCACGGCCAGTCTCAGCTACTTATTGAGACCTCCGCAACTTAGTGAGACCCTGTTCCAAAATAAAGGATAAAAAATAGGGCTGGGGGTGTAGCTCGGAGGTAGAATGCCCCTGGATTCAATCCCCAGTACTGCAAATAAATAAATAAATAAATAAATAATGAAATAGGGCTGGGGTTGTAGCTCAGAGATAGAATGCTCCTGGTTTCAATACCTAGTATCAAGATTTTACATATGTATATTAACAGGGCTTATCTTGTATGGTATTTTTATAATATTTCTGTTCTATCTATATTTTCTGCCTCACATGCTTAATTTTATAATCATAAAAATGTAATAAATTAAGATATGCTAGTTTAGAAGGAAGAGGTTAATTTCTTCATCCAAGCCATTTGACACTGGAGAATGTGATGAGGTGAAAGACATCTGGTTCTGTAGAACCTGGTGCAGTGGGTAGAGGGACGACTGGCCAACGGTTCAACAAGCTTATTGATCATCTTGCAAATCAGGGATATTCTGTCTTTGTTTCATGTTAACAACATAAGGTGTCTTTGTTTTTTCCTGTAATTTATGATGACCATATATCCAGGCCTGTTCTGTGCTCCTGTCCACTGTGGATACATGGTCCCATAGTCCCATATAGAAACTAGTGCTTGACTACATTATGTGAGACTATAAGACTATAATGCACCGATAAAAGTATAAAAAAGAAACTAGTGCTTATCAGATCACATGATCTGATTTGGGGTTCAAATACTATGCCCCCTCAGGGGTTTAATCAGATTAGCTTTCCTGGGAACCTGATCGCATGTGCCGGGGACAGAGGGGGGGATGTGAAGGAAAAGCAGCTAAAGTGGAATTTAAGGCTCCCCCCAAGTTCTCTGGTTGTAATTTCAGATTCCACCCAGGGCTGAAGACTGACAGTGTACCCCTTAGTAGGACTGTAGAGAGATACCAGAACGTTCTTTCTCCCAGGAACTAGAGTCAGGATGAGTTAGCAGGGTGGCTAAGAACATATTGCTATGTGGGAATTGCATGATCTTGTTTCGGCTCCTTGGCAGAGGAACTGGGGGCTGAAGCTGCCACCAGAGGAACCAGCAGGCATCGTGTTATGAGTTACTCTTTCCCCACCATCTTGTTCTCCACTTACTCTCTCTTTTGCTGTGTTTTCTTAGATTAATAAATGTATAGACACTTCCTTTCCCACCACCTTTTTACAAGACAAAAGTAGAAATAAGACTGGGTGTGATGGCACACGCTTGTAATCCCAGTACTTTGGAGGTTGAAACAGGAGGATCCAGGTTCGCGGCCAGCCTCAGCTACTTAGTGAGGACCTCTGCAATTTAGTGAGACCCTGTTTCAAAATAAAGAATTAAAAATAGGGCTGGGGGTGTAGCTCAGAGGTAGAATGCCGCTGGGTTTAATCCTCAGTACTGCAAAAAAATGAAAATAAAAATAAAAATAAAAAAAGAAAAGTAGAAATAACTCTTAAAATTTCTAACATATTGATTTGTGTCAGTTTTCTAAGTTCGAAGATATTTGAGATTTGTTTCTTCCTCCTAAAAATGACATTGATCTTAACACGAGTGAAGTCTTCAAAATACAATACTTCTGTGTGGTCATTTAACTGAAAATATTAGTCTTTTATTTTTATTCACATGAAATATTTGTTCTGCATTATTTTATATCCAATAGTTAGCTAAAACCATCAAAATTTTATATTTAGTTTTTGCACTCATATTTTTAACTTCTTTTCTTTTTTGGGGTGGGGGCTTTGGGGGTTGAACCCAGAACCATTCTACCTCTAAGCTACACCCACAGCCCTGTATTTATTTGCTTATTTGCTTATTTATTTATTTATTTATTTATTTATTTATTGCAGTACCGGGGATTGAACCCAGGGGCGTTTTACCTCTGAGCCACACCCCCGGCCCTATTTTTTATTCTTTATTTTGAAACCGGGTCTCACGAAGTTGTGGAGGGCCTCACTAAGTAGCTGAAGCTGGCCGTGAACCTGTATCCTCCGGTCTCTGCCTCCCAAGTACTGGGATTACAAGCGTGCGCCACCACGCCCGGCTATTTATTTATTTTTGAAACAGATTCTCACTAAGTTGCTGAGGATCTCACTAAGTAGCCGAGGCTGACCTTGAACCTGTGATCCTCCTGTCTCAGGCTCCCAAGTACTGGTATTACAGGCTTGTGCCACCACATGTGGCTATTTTTAATTTCTTATAAATCATGCCCCTCAATGTTTATTTTTCTTCTTGATGATGGAGAAAACTATTTAATACCTCTTTCAATGATAGACTATGGCTGGTAAACTTTCTTAGTATTTTTGTGCCTGAAATTACTTCATTTTTTCCCAGCCCCCCTCTTTCATGATAATCTAGGTGGATATAAAAGTAGACCATCAATTATTTCCCCTCACTACTTTGAAGATATCCTATCATTGCTTTTTGCATCTCTGTTCATTGTATGAAGTCTTCTGTCTCATTAATTGTCATTCTAGGTCATCTTTTTCTGTAGTAACTTCTAAGAATTTCTTTATAATTCTTTATGTTTTCAGTTCTTCCAAGTATGGATATGGGGTTTTCATCCCGGCTGATATTAAGAGGGCCCTTTCTTTCTGAGTCCTCATATCTGTACTAATCTGTAACATTAGTACTTCAAATCTTATTCCTCTAATGTGCTCTCCATTCTCTTTCCCCAGAAGCCAGCAGGAATGTGTTAACAATTATTTCCCATATCTGTCCACTGCTCTTTCATTGATATCTGTCTCTCTCTGCTGCATTCAAAGTAAATTACTCAGAACTCTTTTCCACTTTTTCTTTTCCTGTGTCCAGGCTAAAGTTTGTTTCATTGATTGATATTATTTTAAAAACTTATTGATTCCTCTTCTGTACATATATTTCTCTTTCGTAGTATATGTTTTTATAATTCCCTGTCTTTGTAATAAAAGAATTCCGTTGCTAGGAATGTACAAATTTTAACAACTTTGTCACATAGGTCTGTAACATGAGTTGTACCTGGAAGGAGCAAATTTTCCTTTTTGTTACTGTTGGCAATTTTCCTCTATAACAAGATTGATAGTAGATTCCAGAAAATAGACATATACTTATTTTTATAACTTCTCCAGCACTTTTCTGATGTAATAGGTTACCCAATCACCAAAAAAAAAAAAAACAGTTTCTCTCTCATTCGAAAGGGAAAAGGTAAAATCTGAAGTGACAATGGTAGTTCCTCTCAGAACTATATTCCGAGCCAGGCGTGGTGGCGCACGCTTGTCATCCCAGTACTTGGGAGACTGAGACCGGAGGATCTGGGTTCGCGGCCAGCCTCAGCTACTTAGTGAGGCCCTCTGCAACTTTGTGAGACCTGGTTTCAAAATAAAGGATAAAAAATAGGGCCGGGGGTGTAGCTCGGAGGTAGAATGCCTCTGGGTTCAACCCCCCATACTACAAAAAAAAAGAACTATATTCCCCTTAATTTACCCCTGTTTTAAATTCCATTTTCCTAACCAGGTGCAGTGGCACGGGCCTGTAATCCCAGTACTTGGGAGGCTGAGACAAGAGGATCACAGGTTCAAGGACAGCCTCAGCAACTTAGCAAGACTCTCAGCAACTAAGACCCTGTTTCCAAATAAAAAATAAACTATGACTGGGGGTGTAGCTCAGAGGTAGAATGTCCCTGGGTTCGATCCCCAGTAACATACACACACACACACACACACACACACAAATTCCATTTTCCTAAATGAGTTTGCATTACTAAAACCAATGCATGGAGAAGCATCAGTGCATCTGTAAATAATCTTGCTCAGTGCTGACATCTGTGAAAACTAATAAAGTCAGGATTCCTACTACAGGAGAGATCATGCACTCGCTCTGAAACCATTCATCCTGTAATCTCCGTTACATCGATCACTCCCTATGACTATTCCTTTTTTTCTGTAGTGAATGCCCCATGATTTATAGTTTTCTATGCACTCAGGTGTAAAAGCAAACACAGAGAGTGTAAGTCTCCATCAGGAGTCATCCTGGTGAGACTGAACTGTTTTCATACAACATGATCATCCTTGTGCCAGGTGCAGCACGAATCCATAGATTCTAGGGCAGCGTCTTCACTGTCAGAAAAATTAAGAAATACGAATCAAAGGGCTCATCCAGCAGAGTTTTCTGTTCAGCCCTGAGGTCAGAGGAAGAGGCCATATCACTTATTTACTTTCAATTGTTATAATTATGAACACTGTCAAGCCGGATGTGGTGGCGCACACTTGGCGCACACTCCCGGTACTTGGGAGGCTGAGACAGGAGGATCGCAGGTTCGCGGCCAGCCTCAGCTACTTACTGAGGCGCTCCGCAACTTAGTGAGACCCTGTTTCAAAATAAAGAATAAAAAATAGGGCTGGGGGTGTAGCTCGGAGGCAGAATGCTCCTGGGTTCAATCCCCAGTACCACAAAAAAAAAATAATAATAATTATGAACACTGTCATCCTGTAGGATTTTCTATGATAGGTATAACTGTAAACAGTGTCATGATAGCTTAGGCTTCTAGTTCCTGAAACAAAATATTTCTATAACTAGAGTACTGAGTGAAATGTTGTAAACTTTTTTTTAATCTTCTGAAAATATTAGGCAAGTGTTTTTTTTAAAAGATCCTGACTTTTTTTTAAAGATCCTGATCCTCCCTGAAAAACACATTTTAGACTCATAATTAATTATTTCATATGAGCTTTTCTGAAATCTGTTTTTAGGTAGATAATCAACTGCTGATTGCTTGTTCTCTAAAATGCAATAGAAAATTTTTTCCATTACCAAAATTTCGAAGGTACAATCCCATATTTGGGATTGTACTTTTGTCAATTCCATTACTTCTGCATGTCCACATAAAAATTTAGATTCATTGTGCGGTTGCCAATCAGTCTAAAAGAGATTTTTTTAATTATTCACCCAACCAGCTGAGCGTGATGACACACACTTGTAATCCCAGTAGTTGGGAGGCTGAGACAGGAGGATCATAGGTTTGTGGCCAGCCTGAGCTACTTAGTGAGATCTTGTTTCCAAATAAAAGTAAAATAGGGCTTGGGGTGTAGCTGAGAGGAAGAATGCCCCCAGGTTCCATCCCCAGTATCACACGCACATGCACACACACACACACACACACACACACACACACACACACACTTCACCCAACCAATATTTGTTTAGCATTTACTATGTGGTGGACACTTTTGCTGCCCCGTCTGGATCCCTGAGATTCCCTTTACAGTCTCTGTGCACTCCATCGCCAACTTCTGTCCTTCCCCTGCTCCCCTCTTTACACACCCTCCCCGAGCTGCCAGAGCCGCTCTGCCCGCTCTTCCTGCAAGGACAGAGAGCTGGAGGGGCCAGGAGATAGCAGGAGGGTGCTAACTGCCTCGCCCTGAGCTCCACAGCTCTCAGTGGGGTCAGGCTATGGCTGAGACATCAGCTCAAATTGTCCCTTTCCTTGCCTTCTTCCCCTTGCCCTCCTATTCCCCCAATTCACTCTCCCATGCAAATACTTTTTTATGAAATCATCTGCAAACAGTTCTTTGCCCTGGCTTCTGTTGCTGGGAAACCTGGCCTCGGAGATGTGCCCGACTTGGGGATGGACGCTGAGAACGTAATGAAGAGCAAATGAGGCTGTTGTTGGGAGCACGCGTTCTAATGAAGAAGAGGGAATATTGAATGGGCGTTAGAGTGTGGGAAGCAACCTCTCAGGAGAAGCAGCACATGATCTTTCAGGGTGGCAGTGGTCAGGAGCGACTTGTCAAAGCAAGTGGCACTGAAGCTGAGATCTGAAGGCTGGACAGGAGTCACGCAGGCAAAGGGCCGTGTGGAAAAGTGTAGCGAGAACATCACATGCAAAGGCCCGGCGGGCAGCAAGCACATAGCTGGATCGATTAGTGCAGAAACCTACACACAGCCTGTGTGTTGCTTCGTTTTCCTGGAAATCCAAAATCAAATTATAAGCAAGACTTAATTGAATGAGACTTCCTGGAATGGTCATTCTTTTTTTATATAGTTTTATTGGTACATTATAATTATACATCATAATGAGGTATGGAGTGAGTAGACTATACATGCACACAACCTGTGGTGTGTTTCCCTCCACATCCCACCCACTCCCTCCCCTTCTCCGTACATGTCATTGAGATTGGTATTGATAATTTCATATATGTACATAGCGTTATTTATTTATTTTTAATATGCTTTTATTGGTGCATTATAGTCTCACACATGGCATTATTTAAACCTTCATTATGACTCTATCCCTTCTTCTCCCTCCCTTAAGCCCCCTCCATCACTCCACTGGAGTCTCTACTCCTTTATCTGAGGTTGGAATAGCCATTCTTGCATGCAATAAATATATTTGTGTATTTCTATTCAGTAATTCATGTACCTTACAATATAACAAGAGAGACCTGGAAAGAACCATATTACCAAATACCTATTAAGATCAACAAATGAAGACCTAGACGTTCAAGGTCACAATGGATCACCACCTCCAGCGGTCCAGGCAGGGCTCAGTCTTCCAGCTCAGGAGACCCAGAATGCTCATTTACAGAGAGCAGTGAAGACCGCATTGCAGAGGGCAAGCCCCAGAGGAGGGAAGGGTCAGGACATACTGCAAGGGTGGAGAGACAGCCCCGGTCCAGGTCATCACCTCCCTCTGCAGTCACCTCCGCTGCCTCGGGCAGGTAGCTAATCGCCATTTTCTTTGCACACACTAATACAGGCATTGTTCTACAATCCCTTTAGTAACTCTTGGACTTCTTCAATAGACTGTGAGCTACTAATGAAGCAAGAGGTATATATCTTTAATATACTCAATGATTAGCATATGGCCTGTGTTTAAAAAAAATGTCTTCTGATGAAGGAATTAAAGAGTAGAAGACACTTTCTTTTAGCTTTTATTCTTTTCAATCTGAGCAGAGTATCATATGTCCAAAATTTCTAACTCACTCTTTTCCAAGTCTGGGCACCAGGAGCATTTGGGCTCCAGTGTGAGACCGAAGAACACCCATGACAGGCTGCGCTTCTGAAGAAACTAGGCTAGGCCCAAGTTTCTGCTTCTCCCACAGAAACCACCGCTCGGTGGGGCCTATCAGAACAATGGTACAAAGTCCTTAACTTCCTCAGGTGTGACAAGCCAATCAGTGAACCCCAAGTACCCTAAACTGATGCCAAAGATGTTTTTTTTGTAACCGCTGCTTATGTAATTTGTATATATAAAAGCTTGAGTGAACCAGAGCTCGGGGTCCGAGGTCAATACTCCACTGTGCTGGATGAGACTTGGACCCTAGCTCGAGCTAGCTAATAAAGTCCCTTTGCTTTTGCATTATCGATTGGTGGAATTGGTCTCTCACTTCTCCGAACACTCGAACCCGCAACCTTACACCAGCAGTCTGGGAAAGAGTTAGGACTCATGAATACCCATCCCCATGAGAATCGTCATGCCACCGAGGAAGCCCTGCAGTGCAAGGGGCTTGTTCTGGAAGTTCTGCTTGCTGAGGCATCACTGGTGGGCCAGGAGCCCATCACTTTCCCATTTCTAGCCATCACAGGACACTGCACGGGGTTTGGTTGCTGTTTGTTCCAGGAGTGCACCAAAGACAGTCTTTTCCTGGGTTTCTTCTGTCATATTTCATAGAGAAGTCCAAGACTTCTTACTTGCCAACAATAGAAATTGATTCTGGGCAAATAAAAAATAATTTATTGGGAGGCTATCAGAAAGCTTCTTAGAAGGAAGACACAGTCAATGGGAAGACTGAAAAATCAAACTCACAAAATAGCCAAGAATTAGCCAGGTGTGGTGGCACATGCCTATAAATCCCAGTATGTGGGAGGCTGAGATAGGAGGATAGCAGGTTCAAGGCCAGTCGCAGCAACTCAGTGAGACCCTATTTCAAAATAAAAAATAAAAAGGGCTAGGGGTGTAGGTAGAATGCCCCTGGGTTTAATCCCTCCCAAAAAAGTTAGTATCTGAGGGAGATGTCCTTTCAGGCTAATACAAATGAGTCTGATTAGGATGCACTCGTTGGGGTCACAGTGTCTAGACACACTTGCTTTCTCTGGATACTTGGCCCCAAGGCTGTTGTGGTGAATATTTTCCAATCTTGCTATGATTTGAATCATCTCCCATTGCAGTCTTGAATTGATTTCATTTGTACTTACATATAGAATGCAGGAATCCTTGACTGTATTTAGATAACCCTTGATCCATTCTTAGAGGACCTGTGATACCCGAGGGAAACTGAGGGATGAACAGGGAAACTGAAAGGTGAAATAGTAGAAGAGGATAAGAAGGGACATTCCTCAAATAATAAACAGCTAGTACAAAGGTCCAGTGGCACAAAAAAAAACATGATCAATCCAATGGAACAAAAAAGGCCAAAGGAGAGCGTATGTATTTACCTCATAGATCCCCAGCGCTGCTGAAGCAAATGTATGTCAAGGCAAGAATACTAATTAACCAAGGAAAGAAGTCCTTTTCACTGGTCATAAGAAAATCATTGAAACTTATTTGGGAAGTAGTCAACTGAAAGATTCTCACTGAACTCAGTCCTGAGAAGCCCCACAGCTGGTTCGTGGACTGGTTCCTTTCGCATTTTATGGAAAAGCAAATACTTTGGCAAACCCACCCTCTGCAAGCAAACTTTTTTTTTCCAAGTTCAGTTGGATATCAGCTAGTCATACTACATCACCCGAGAGAGAGGACTCAGTAGGACATTCTAACTACTCATCAACAATGACTGCACATGGAAATCCACCTGGTGTAAATATGATGCTAGAATGATGGGTGTTTCATTGAAACTGAAGAAAATTTGCTTCTCAATTATCCTGAGTTTCTGAGACAGCCCTTAGGGAAACTGAGTCAGCCTTTCCCTTGAGCATGTTGGACACTGGGACCATGGGACCCAGTGCAGATTGATTTAAAGCCAAGCAGGATGTCTCAGGGAGGACAAAGGCTCTGCTTCTTCACAGCTGAGCATCTGTAAACAAGGCTGCAAGAAAGCAGAGCACAGCCCATGTCCGCCTTCACTCCCACCCCTGGGCCCAGCCAGCCCGGCCGTGCTGGGTGGTGCAGTCGGGCTCGGGGCTCTGAGTACTTGGCTCACCACCTCTTCTGACCCGAGGAGCGTGGGCACCATGGAAACTAAAATAAGCAGCTGTTTCCCTCTCGTTTGCAGCAGGAAATTCCTCTCTGATGCCAGCAGCTTGTTTTCTAAGATTAAAAAAAGAGAAGAGGGGAGTTGCCACCAAGGGTCAGTGGCTTTGTAAATGGCCCCACCCTGATGCTTTTGAGAAAGGTTTTCACATTTGGAAGCACCTGTCTCTTGTTCTCCAACCTGAGTCCACCCCTGGAAAAGAGGACAAGCCTGAAAATGTCTGATAAAGAAATAATTGGAAAATTAAGGTTGATGTGTGACACCCTCTGCTGTCTCAAATTTGTGAATTCTAAAGTCCTGCTTCAAGGAAATAGATAATCTAAGACAGATGGATGGAGCTAAAAATAGTAAACAGAGTAAGAATGAGAGAGGGGGAAAAGTGCAAGAGAGGGAGATGGAAGGGATTCACAGGGTAAAGAAGAGACAAGGTGAGGGAGGAAGGAGGAGGCCAGAGACAGAAAGAGGAAGGAGAGTGAGAGGCAGAGGCAAACAGGGCTGGAGAGAGACAGAAACAGAAAGGGAGGGAAAAGTACAGAGATAGAAAGGAAAGGGCAGCTGCAACAAGCAAGAGGTAAATAGAGAAAGACTGTTCCTCTGCCGAGAATCTATTGAGCAGACTCGATGCGAGGTCTCCGTGTTAACACACTCTAGGACTGTAAGGATCCATCAGTTAAGTAAGTCACTGCAGCGACGAGGTGACATGCAAATCCGAGTGCTCCCTGAGAAGAACAGGGCAGGAATATATGGTAAAGGTAATCTAGCGCCCTGAGGGGAAAGATACAGAGTTTTTAATAAGGGAAAGAAAGAGATAGAGAGAGAGAGAAAGACTGTAATCCCAGTACTTGGGAGGCTGAGACAAGAGGATTACGGTTCAAGACCAGCCTCAGCAACTTAGGGAGGCCTTCCACAACTTAGTGAGACCCTGTTTCAAAATAAAAAAATAAAATAAAAACAGGGCTGGGGTGTAGCTCAGAGGTAGAATAGCTCTAGGTTGAATCCCCAGAACCATAATAGAAGGAAGGAAGGAAGGAAGGAAGGAAGGAAGGAAGGAAGGAAGGAAGGAAAAAGAAAGGAGAAATCAGCTCAACTGTTTAAAAACAAAAGGTTCATTTGTACTATTAAAGCCCTACTTTCAGCTGAATTTTATCTGATTTGCAGCCTTCCTAGATATTCTCCTTTGAATTCCTATCTCTCCTCATCAGAGTTGCCACTAGCCCATACAGTGACTGTACAAACTAAAAAAAAAAAAAAAGACCTTTATTCAAGGCAACTTACTTCCATCAACTGGAAAATTGTGATGAACTGGCTTACTTACAATGAAATATTTTTACTGCTACCCCCCAAATTGATTCTATATGTGTCCTTTGTGTGATATGTGTCCTTTGTGTGTGATGACAGTGGTGACTCGTGATGCGTGTGCTCCTGTGCAGCGGTGACGCTCTATACAACTGGACTCCACAACTGGACCCGGAATGTTCTCACTCGGGCCAAAACTTCAAGAACTAAAATCAAGGAAAAGCGGCCATCGTTCCCGTCAAGGGCCGTTCGATGACAATTCCACATGTGCCCCACAGCTGTGCTTGCTTTTGTCCGAAACTTTGAAAAATCAAAGTAGTTAAGATAAAAATCCAAATTTTTAGCTTCTCTTGAAATATCAGTTCTGGTAATACGAAGTCCTTGTTGTCTCGTTGTGATAACTGGTTGACACAGAGTAGCTCTGCCCCTTGTAGCCAAGGCACAGGCTCTGAAAAACATGCCCCCCACCCCATTCCCATGATTCCTTATCAAGCTTCGGGTCACTGAGACACAGGAGTCACGGTGTGATTTATCATAACTCTCCCGCTGCTGCCTTGTTTCTGTTTGATCTGCTTCTCGTATTTGCATGTCCTGCCAGCCCTCATAGGCGACCGCATTAGGGAACTTTGATTGAAAGTTGTGCTGTTGGCTGTGGTAGCCTCTAAGCACATGTGATCACTTAAATTTAAACTATTTAAATAAAATGAAATTTAAATGTGCATTTCTCTATACACACAATGGAATTTTACTCAGCTACTAAGAATAAAATTATGTCGCTTGCAGGAAAATGGATGGAACTGGAGAATATTATGCTAGGTGAGATTAGCCAGTCTCAGAATATCAAGGGTCATATGTTTTCTCTCATATGTGGGAGCTAGAACAAAAATAGGAAGCAAAAGGGACTTTAAATAAAAGAGAAGAAACTCCAGGGGTTTAGGGGAGGGAGGTATAGGAGATGGGGGAGACTTGATGAAGGAAACAGTTCAAATAGTGCTATGCATATATACGGAATTACCAATGCCAATCTCAACAACGTGTACGGGGAAGGGTGGGGAGTGGGGCGGGATGCAGAGGGACACACACCAAGTGCTGTGTGCATGTGTGTCCCGATCACTCTGAACCTCATGACATATAATTACAATACAGCAATAAAGTATATTATAAATGAATACACATATTTCCATTCCTCAGTTGTACCACCACATTTTAAGTGCTCAATGCCACCTATGGTTGGTGGTCACCATATTGGACAGCACAGATATAGAACACTTCCATTATTGCAGAACGTTCTAATGGATAGTGCTGATCTAGAGAAGAATAAAGGGCAGAGATCGGCCTTCCCCTCCAATGGTGATCCCTAGGACAGGAGAATCAGGAAATACTAGTAGGTGGCACCGTGGTCATATAACTTTGGAAAATACTGCGAGTAATATGTTTTTCGGCTGCTGGAACAAACCACTGTAAACTTGGTGGCTAAAAATTACACACAGCCAGGCATGGTGGCGCACACCTGTAATCCCAGTACTTGGGAGGCTGAGGCAGGAGAATCACAGGTTTAAGACCAGCCTCAGCAATGTAGCAAGACTCTCAGCAACCTAGCGAGACCCTGTTTCAAAACAAAAAAAAAATTAAAACACAAGCTGGGGGTGTAGCTCGGAGGAAGAATGCCTCTGGAGTTCAATCCCCAGTAACACACACACACACACACACACGACTATTTTATAGCTCTGGAAGTCAGAAGTCCAGAGTGGGTCTCTCTCTAGGTTAAAATCAAGGTGTCAAAGGACTGTATTCCTTTCTGAAAGACCTAGGGAGGAATCTATCCGGCATTTTCTAGTTTCCAGAAACTTCCTCCTTCCACCTTCAAAGCCAGCAGTGTCCAGGCAGATCTTTCTGTGTGTGACTCTGAAACCACCTCTTCTGCTTCTACCTTCCAATCTTAGACTTGCGATTGCATTAGCCCTGCCCAGATAATTCTCCATCTCAAGTCATAATCTTTCCATCTCAAAGTCGGTTGTAGAGCAACTTCGATGCCACCTGCCAATTTAATTCCCCCTTGCCATGTAACATGATATGATCACAGGTTCTCAGGATGAGAACACGGACATCTTTGGAGACCATTTTTCTGCTGAGCATACTGTGTTAAATGAAATTAAGCAAATCACTAGCAAAAATTCAATGAACTTTTCAAGGAAAAATGTGAATTTCTAGGGGAGCTACAAAACACAAGGTTTGTCAAATCTATTCCATTTAGAACTTTTTTTCTTGAGGGAGATTTTATGAACAGTGTTTCAAGGAACAGTACCTGAAAAATGCCACTGTCGGAAATCAGGAAGAATTACTCAGAAAGGAGTAGTCTTTCCAATTATAAAAAAAAAACAAGATAATAGCAGAACAGTCTCTAGTTAGCATATATAAATTGTTTTGCAGGTACTTACAGAGTCCCGCTGAGTCCTTGTTTCTTTTAACAGGCATACATGGAGTTGATGGAAATGAATTAGCCAAATGGAAAGTCTGTGAGCGGAGTTGGTATGTTTGGAATATATATCCAGGGACATGTGTCTGCCTGGGGACCACACTCCCAACACCCTCTTAGAATATTAATGGAATGTTATAATTATAAGGGAACTTTGAGGGAATCTAAACTAAAGGCTTGGGGTATTGGTTTGTTCTATGTAATGCAGCTGGCATACATCAAAAGAGAGATTAGTCTTCCAATTCCTAAGTAAATATTCTTCCCCACTCATAAAGCTGCATCTTTCCAAACTGTAGAAAGCCAAGTCATCTAAGTTCCTTGTAACTAAACATCTAAGATACGATATTTTTCCTTTCTAGGAAAAAAGTCATAATTAAAAGCTTTTATTAGGAAAAAAAATGCTATTGGCACCCTACCTCAGAAATTTCTCAGTTACTCACATGGAGACTTGAGATTTGGATTCCTGGCCAATGTGGACTCTCTAACAAGAAAGCTGGTTAAGTCCCTTCCCTGAGCTCCCCACCAATATTGGATCAATCCTCCATGAAGCCAGGAGCCGAAAGGGTGCTACAAAAAATTAGGTGAGACAGAGCTGATGATTTGGGACGTCTGTACATAAAAAAAATAATAAATGTGAGCAAGGGGACCATTTATTTCAGAGGATGAGCAGGAAGGATAAGTGACTTTGTACACTGCTTCCCAGCTTCCAGTGGGAAATCCATCTGCTATTGATGTGTCTTCATCAAATCAACAAGTACCTGCACAAGGTTTGCTGTAAGAATGGGGCTCAAGCCAGGAGTGGTGGCGCACGCTTGTAATCCCAGTACTTGGGAGGCTGAGACAGGAGGATCCGGGTTCGCAGCCAGCCTCAGCTACTCAGTGAGGCCCTCCGCAACTTAGTAATGATTCAAAATAAAGAATAAAAAATAGGGCTGGGGGTGTAGCTCAGAGGTAGACTGCCCCTGGGTCCAACCCCCAGTACCTAAAAAAAAAAAAAAAGAATGGGGCTCAGCTTCCTCATAGCTCTAAGGTTTAGGCACATGAACCAAGCAGGATCATTCAAAATCTGTCTTGGTCAAGATTCTCAATGCTGTAAGCCAAAATACCTGACCACACAACTTAGAGGAAGGAAGATTTATTTGCCAGGCTTAAAAAAGCCCCGACACTTTGTGGCCAGGAGGGGCAGGATACTATAATGGGTAGCTTCTCCAGGAAGATGTTCAGTTGCACATAGGAGAGACGAATTCAGAGATTGGACAGAGAAAGAATTCCAGTGCTCCCAAGAACTCCTCAGCGAGCATCTTCAGGGGCTCCTTTTCCCCCCTGAGTCATTTATGCTTATAGCAGACAGCGTACGGGGGGAATGTCTGAGCTCACCCCCGGCTCTGACACTGATGCGGAAATCATCTAACCTTTCTGAGTCTCATTCACAAAATGAGAGGGCTAGTCAAAGTGATGTTTAAGATCTCTTCCTGGGGTGTGCTCTGAACAGGGGCCCCAAAGAATGGCTCCTCTGTTTACAACACACCTAACAGGAATCTGGGGCCATTGTGATGAGGGGTACAACCCTCATGGTCTCCCCATGAGCACAGCCCTATATCTGTCTCCTCTGGGGTGACCATTAGGGTAGAAGAAGGGGCTGGGAGAGGAAGGAGGGGAGATGGGGTCTACTGGAGAGTGAAGTGATCAAATTGTGGTTTTGGTTTTTTTTTTTTTTGCGGTACCGGGGATTGAACGCAGGGGCGTTTTACCTCCGCGCTACACCCCCGGCCCTATTTTTTATACTTTATTTTGAAACCGGGTCTCACGAAGTTGCAGAGGGCCTCACTAAGTAGAGAGAGAGAGAGAGAGAGAGAGAGAGACAG